>PVJH01049164.1:0-10454 GCA_004026705.1 Nesogale talazaci
AAGTGAACAGATTTGAACCACAGATGATTTGTTGAAGCCTACAAATCATAGTAATAGGTATGTATTAGAAATCAATATGAAGAAAAAAGAAATCCTCACAAATGAATTAAGACACAGAATCATAACAAACAGAAAAGATGGAAGTTGTCAAGAATTTCATTTTATTTGAGTCCACAATCATTTCTCATAGAAACAGTAGTTGAAATATCAAAGCAGGCAAATATATAGCAGTATAAGACACCTCTTTAAATTGTTAATAAGCAAAGATATTACTGGCCCAAGATGTGGTACTTTTAATCCACACTTGTGCATTTGAATTATGGTATGGGTAAAGAATATCAAATATACTATGAAATACGTGAGGTATGAGGAAATCTGTCTTGGAAGAAATACTGCCAGAAAGCTCCTTCAAATTAAGGATGGAACATTTCAGTTTCATGTATGCCCTATGCCCACAACACCTGCTCTAAAAAGATGCTCAGCAAGATAGATGGACATGCTGGCTACAAAAATAGGTTTAAAGGAGATAACAATTATGAGAATGATGTACGTTCAAACAGTGATTCATTCCATTGTACTAAGAGTCACTATCAGTTGATACTGATTTGAGGTCACTGAACAGAAACAACAAGGATAAATATCTTATTTTCTTGTATTTAATTATGAAAAATATAAGGAAACAGAAGTATATGAAATACAGTCTGAATGTTCTTTAGAAGTGAGGATGGCAAGATTTCTTCTCACATACTTTGAATATATTCTCAAAAGATGCCAAGACATCATGCTTGGTGTGGTAGTTACATAGTTTGATGTCAAGTTGATAAATAAGTCTAGGGGTGGATTCTAACCTGTCAATCAGAGCATAGCCTAATGATGCCCCCTTGTGGGCATGGCCTTCTCATGAGGATGCTGGGAAACGCCCACACACACACACACACACACACACACACATACACACACTCCGTCCTGCGTCTGCTTCATCCTCCTGCTATTGAGGAGCTGCATGGAGACCCACACGAGCACTGAGATGTTTTCACTGCCATTGGATTCACCCCCAGCTCATGATCTCTCTGCGTTTTGCATCATTGCATGTGCTGTGTGAGTCTGAAGAGGGATTTGTGAACTAATATCAGACTATTGATTTGATTTGAACTGGGCTGGGATGTTTTCTTAACATATTTATGCTTTGATACGAAGTTCTTTCTCATACATAGGAGTGTCCCTGGATTTGTTTCTCTAGTCAACCTGGTAATGTAGAGCCCCAGAAAAGAGGACAGCCTTCTTGGATGGACATAGGGGCTACATTGTGGTGATGAATTCTGTGTGTACAATAATGCGTTCAAATGTTAACAGTTGTGAAAATGGTTCAGGTTTGAGCAGTATTTTGTGTAATGATACACAGTCACTATAAGCTTTCCTTATATGCAATAAATATTTGTTTGTTTTCCTTTTTTAAATAAATCATTTTATTGGGGGCTCACACAACTCCTATCATGATCAATACATATGTCAATTGTATGCAGACCATTTTTGCACATCGGTTGCCATCACGTTTCTTGAAACATCCTCCTTCTACCTTGGCCCCCAGTACTGTTTTCCCTTTTTTTATGCTGAAAATATTTGAGGACACTATTGATACTCAGTATCTAACTCTACAGTGACTTCAAAATGTGCAGGCTTTTATTGATCCATGAGAAAGTCTTCATACTGACAAGACCATTACTTCTTGACAGCCAACTAGAAAAATACAAAATATAAAATAGTTGTCTCTTCTTTAATAGCCTGATACATAATGAGCACAAATGTATGTGCTAAGGACAGCCAACACTTTACTTCACATGAGTTCTGAAAGGCAAAATACTTTTCATAGTTTTTCTTTTGGTCATTTTTCATCCATTCAGCAAAATTACTTATGTGTTCATCTAGGTAGACTAGAGAAATAAGTCCATAGAAACTCTTAAGTGTATAAGAAAGAGCTTTATATAAAGGAGCACCCTTACATTAATTAAACATTCCAGCCCAGTCCAAAGTCATAAGTCCTGTATTAGCTCTGATGTCTGATACTAATCCATAAGTCCTCTTCAGACTCATGAAGCACATGCAACAATGCCAGGACAATCACAGGCCAGTGGGTGCAGAGTCTTGTGTATCTAGTGGTGGTAGAAGCATCTTAGCACTGGCAGGGGTCTCCTCAGAGCTCCTCCAGTTCCAGGATCCAGGGTCTATCAGCATGCTGCCATGTGTCTTGTCAGCTGCGATGTCTCCCAGGGAGTGAGCTTTGTGTCATGTCAGTAGAGCATCTCCAAGGGAGTGAGCACTGAGTCTCTCTCCTCCAAGGGAGAAATACAGCCAGATTTTCCGGAATTCTCACAAGAAAGCCATGCCCACACAGAGATCTCACTGGCTATCTCCAGATTGACAAACTGGACTCCACTCCTACACATTTAATCCTCAAATTGAAAGATTAGGTGACTGCCACAAGTTGCCTGCCAGTTATCTTAGTTATTTAGTGGTGTTTTAACAGAAATACTCAAGCGGGTAGCTTTCAAAACAAATTTATTCTCTTCCAGTTTAGTAGGCTAAAATTCACATGATAAGGTGAGCTCTAGGGAAAATTTTTCTGTTTATCTCAGTACTGGACAAAGGTCTTTGTTTCATTTTCAACATCTGTAGTTTCTACATTTCTTGGAAAACTCCATGAGTCTTGGCATCAATCTTCCCTTGAGTCTAGGGGTTTCTTAGTTTAAGGATCCCAAAGGAAACACTTCATTCCTGACTTTGTTGGTGATAGCGGATTCCTCTGATGTCTGTTCTCTTCTTCCCTTTTATCACTTGTAAGGTAAAGGGTACTACAGGCCAAGAGTGTTGTATACCTATCTTAATCTTTGTACAACTGGCTGGCTTGTCACATCAGATCACATTGTGGGGGGTTACTACATAATTGCTAACCCAGAGAATCATGGTCCAGCCATGTTGGCACATTTTTTTGAAGGTTATAATTCAGTCCAGGATGCCTGTGTTCACTCCACATATTGGAATGCCCCTGTAATTATAATTTATACTAGTGTGATACTAGTAGTCTAATGGGTGATCATTATGTCTTCTAATATTTTTAAAGCAATTAAACATTCCCATAATAAATATGTTTCAGAGTAAAGAATTTTCTCAATTCAGCTTTGGACCAAGAATGAGATTCAGACTCCTTTTCTTTTTCAGAAATAAAAGTCATACCAAGAAGAGTGGCAGGCTGGGGACACTGTCAGGCGTTTGGTCAACCTTATACCACAAAGCAATACTTAATTCTTTTCAATTGTGTATATTTATATTAATTCAAAATTTGATTTTAAAAAGACTTAAGCTGACCAGATAAAATCCTACTCTAAGAAGGTTAACTCCTGCAACCATAATCTTTTCAAGGAGGTATACTAGAATTTCTGGACTCCTATGTATCTCACTATATGCTATTCTTTATTCTTTTGTTGTTGTTGTTGTTGTTGTGTTTTTTGGGGGCATCACTGCCCTCTGGTGGTCATGGGCGCTACCCAGTGCTGCTCTTGGGAGCCGCCGCTGGATTTGAACCGCCAAGTCTGTGGGCTGCAGTCCCGCACTCAACCACTTACACCACCAGGGCTCAGCCCTATTCTTTCTTCTATAAGTATAAAATTACTAAATTCTCAAATGTCTATAAAAAGCCTTTCAGTACATGAAAGAGAGCAAAATTATCTTTGAAAGACTATACTTTGAAATCAGTTTTATTATTTCATGGATCTATTTTTCAATTTAATGAAACTTATCAGCCCAAGTGAGAAGAAATAATACTGACTAACCACTCTATTTGGTGCATTATCTTGAAACTGGAACCCCTACTGTGCTGCCATTGCAAGTTTCCAAAAAAAAAGTTAAAAAAAGAAAGGAAGAAAAAGCCATTCTAGCTTAAAATGAGTGGGACAGGTGGAGCAATCTAGAGCCAAGAGGCGATGCTGGCTTATTCTTAATCACTGTGCCCTGTGAACTTGAATGGTGTCTGATATTATAAGATGGAATTCTAACATTGAAAAAACAGTCCAAACTACTAAGAAATGATTCATCTATATTATCTCTAGTCTTCAAATTCAATTGAATTTGAATGCACCATCATTAAAAAAAAACATTTTATTTCTTCTTGGAATCTTTGATATCTTCTCCCCTTCATTCCCTCCCTCTCCATCCCTACCACCCAGGAACCCTTATTAATACACACACAGAGCTATATGTGACACTATCTAATGTTTCCCTTCACTTACAATTCTGTTATTTGTTCCCTCCAAATAGGGTTATACCGTGATCATGACTATTGTTCCCTCCTTTTCCTCTTCCCCCACTCTCTTCCCATACCCTCAGGGAATCCTTACTCCCATTACCACTTTTGAAGGGCTTATGTATCTTCTATTTCATGCATTAAATGACCTTAATTATATAAATTAACTTACATAGGTCTCACAGGATTAGTGAAATGAAACTAAGATAATAATAATAATAAGGGGAGAAAATATTAAAGAACTAGAGGATAGTTATGTGTTTCATCAGTGCTATATTTCACCCTGTATATATCATTCCTTCCATATGACTCTTTTGCGAAGAACTATTTGGGGTTTTTATTTTGTCACCACTCCTTCACATCAATCTGATTGAAAAAACTTTTTTGAATTTCTGATACCTATTCTATTTGACATCTTATGATCACATAGACTGGTGTGCTTCTTCCCTGTGGGTTTTGTTTTTTCCCTGCTAGATGTTCACTTGTTTAAATTCACACATTTAAGAACCAGATTCTGTATCTTTTAATAGCTGTGCACCATCAAATCTCTTCATCACATTTACTTGTGCACTCATTTTGTCTTCAGTGATCATATAGGGAAGGTGCATGTCATATAATGACACATTATTTGAAGAAACTGTTCTCATACTGAGGTAAGATTTAAAAAGAGACCCAAAGGAGTGACTAACATTTTTCTAACCACAAGATGTTGTCAGTGTAACTGAGGAGAAAAATGAACAAAAATAAGAATCTGTGCATTCCAATTCTGGCAGGTGTATCTCTTTGACAATTGACTTTATAAGCAAAGTCATTTATCTCATTCATATGGAATGAATCAGGCTTTTATTTACAAAGAATGAAGAATCAGAAATTTTGGTGTTCATGTCCATCATTATTAACATCTTCCCAGTAAGAGTTATGATTTTTGCTCTTTTACTCAAAGATTAATTCTTGATGAATAGCAGTACCTGCTCTGCTATATCGATATACTCTTGTAATGGAATTTCTCTTAAGATATATTGGTATAGTTATGATATTTACTTTAGTTTGATTGGCTCAATTCTGCAAAAGTATAAAATATGTGTGGTCACCCATGGTACTACGTAATGTCTCATTATTTCCTAAGTGTACCTGCATGCATGGCAAGGCAAAATGAATTGATAACATTGACTCATTCATTCATCTATTCATTTATTCTTTATTTCATTTACTGACTCATTCAGAACATCAGTTTTGATAGTCTACTATGTTCATTCAATAATGGAGTGTACTAGTACCAATATTACTGAACTTAAGGATCAGAAAGCCTGTGCTAGAATACAACTCTAATAGTTTCTCTCTGTGGTTAATCCTTTTACTGAATTTCACCCCCTTTCCCTATCAAAAACCAAAACCAAAAGAATGGAGTCATGTCAATTTTGAATCATGGTAACTATTGGACTTCTGAAACTTAAATCTTTATGCAAACTGACACCCTTCGCTGTCTACTATGGAGCAGTTTGGTGAGTTTGAACCAACGATATTGAGGTTAGCAGTTCAATACATACCCAATGATGCTCCCATGGCTATTTATAATTAATACTGAGAGCAGGTTTAGCCATGTGACATGCTGAACAATGAAATGAAAGTAAATTACTGCATGCCACATTCTAGTGGAAAATTTAAGAAAACATGTGGTTATGTCATTGTTGTTTTCGCCTTTGCCAGATTAAGATAGGGCTGCCTTTTCGTTCTGTTGATGGTGGTACTGTCAAGTCAGTTCAGATTCATAGCATCCTATGTACAGGAGGAAGAAACACTGTTTAGATCTACACTATCCTCATAATTGCTACATCTGAGCCCATTGTTGCAGCCATTTTATTCATCAATCTCCTTCACAGGTTCCTCTTTGATGACCTACTCTACATTCAAGACCAACTCTCTGATTCTCATTTGATACCACTCTGATCTTTCTTTTATTTTTCTTTCCTTTATTTTTGATGATCTTTTGCACTCTTTTCCCCCCCAATTATTTTATTGGGAACTCTTACAGCTCCTACAATATTCAATATATCCTTAGTATCACGCATATTTGTACACAGGTTGCCATTCTCACCTCCAAATATCTTCCACTTGAGCCCTTGGTTACCCCCCCTCTTTTTTAAAAATCACTTTATTGGAGGCTCATACAACTCCCACCATGATCAACACACACATCAGTTGTATACACACCACATCTGCACACCCATTGCCATCATCACCCCCAAAGTATCCTCTCTCCACTTAGACCCCAGTACCAGCTCCCCATATTTTCCCTTCCTTCCCCTCCCCTACCCCATGAATCCTTAATAATTTACACATTGTTATTACTTTTTCATATTGTACTCAGTCCGATGTGCCCCTTCACCCACTTTATGTATGATGTTCCTGATGTTATCCCACAGCTTTTTGGATCCTTTATCATTAATATTCAATATATCAAAACTGTTCGTGAGATGCTCTCTAATTCAGGTGGGATATACTCAAGCTTGTTCTTTGGCTCTTATGGATCTGTTCTCATTTTTTTTCAACTTCAACTTGAACTTACATATGAGTGTATTCAATACGATTCCTTTGCATCCCACCTGGTGATATACATTTGTACAGTTGCTATTTGTGTTGTTGAAAAATGGGATTAAAAAAATAAAAGTGGTATTTTAGATGAAGATATCATTGGACTTGTAAAATTCTAACATGAAATTTCCAGCTTCATTTCTATTACTAAGGCCATATTTTCCAACTCCTGTCCCTTCCTCACTCTTCTCAAGTTCTGCATTCCAATTTCCAACAATTATCAATGCCTTTTGATTGTATGTTTGATTGATTTTAGAATTAAAAAGCTGGTAAAATTCTTTAATATCTTATCATTATCTTTAGTGGTTGATGCATTTGGATCAAATTTGGATAATAGTTGTATGACCTGGACTTCCTTGTAGGGGTATAGGTAGTATTCTAAAACAGATATCATTGTATTCAAGATAGATCTTAAAATGTTTTCTTTAAAGATGAAAAAGTAATCACTCATCTTCAATCTGTCATTAATATTGTGACAAAGCACATGATGATCTTATTCAAAGTGGAAAATACAAATCCAGTTCAGCTCACTAATGTCTAGCATATGATCTTTGTGTGTTCCATTTAATTTTCTGACAACTAATTTTCATAGATTCATAGTTTTATATTCCACATTCCAGTTATTAATGACTTATTGGAGTTGTTTCCTCTTTCAGTTGTGCCAGTGAAGGAGGTTTTAAAAGACGCACTCTATCCACTTCATCGTGGTCAACTCTGCTTTGAGGAGGCAACTCTTTCCAAGTTGTAGCTTCAGTTTCTTTCAACCATTGAGTGTCATCTTCTGACATTATATCTGACAATTTCCCCCTGCCTCTTACAAGGTTTTGAGTGGCTAATCCTTCATAAGTCAAGAACCCATTCCTTTTCCAGAGTCTGGTTAGTCTGGTAGCTCCATGGAAACATGTTCACCTTGGGTGACCCAGCTAATATTTAAAATATTGCTGCATATGTTCCATGACAGCATGTACTGTAACATGACAAGATAAAGTGTCTGAAAGAGAAATTCAGTGAAGCCAAAGCTAGTCAAGTCTTATTTGCACATAAAGAAGTAAATACTGGTTATTATAACCCAAGATATTTGAAGTTCATCTCTACAGATAACTTAGGTGTTTGAGGCAAGTGCTTAACTCAATATGTTAGAGTTTTCTCACTTATATAGCAGGCACAAGCATTATATCTATCATATCGATCTCAGTAGTTGATGAAAGGATAAAATAAAAAGCATACATGTGAAAAAAATTTATAAAACTCTACTGTGCTATTCAAATTAATTTGGGTACTTAATGTGGTTTCTAGTACTTAGAGATATTCTTTTTGTTGTTGTTGTTAGGTCTTATGACATTGGTTTTGACCCATAGCAGTACTATGCAAAATAAAGGAAACATTTATTTTTACTTATTATTTTAAAAGTTAAGTTTTTAGTTTGGACAATCAATGAAGAGAATCAATGAGGCACAAAAAAATTCCTTAAGACTATTATTTCGAGATGATGTTTACCTCAGTTTTATGTCCACATACATTCATTAAGTAAGTCTCACTTTTTTTCCCCTCATTCCCCATATGATTTCACTCGGTTGCATTTACAGGGTTTCTCTGCTGTGCTTGAAGTCTTGAAATGCTGAGCTAACTTGATTTTGAATCTGAGGAACTTGTGCCAGTGGGCAAGAGTAACAGAGGCTGCCCATTGCTGAGTTAGTATTGGCATAAGATTAAGCACAGTTTAAGGTTCTGCCTCCTTCACATTCCCACAGGGGAGAGGATTGAAAGAAAGTGCCACACAATGAGACAAGTGGTTCAGGGCCTAGGGGAGGCATACATATCACTTCATTAATCTTCACCAGATCCTTACAATGTAGGCGTGATCATTCATTTTACAAATGAGAAGACTGAGACATAGAGAGGTATGAAAACTACAATCAGTTCCACAATCCAAGCTAAGGCTTTCCACTTTCTGTCCCCCAATTTTTTCCTTTACACACTTTTTTCAGGAATTCCATTTTAATGTATACCTTGGAAAGAACAAACCAAGCACTAATTTTTGCTACTGCAGACAAAGTCATGGCCTTTGGCTGCTGAAAGCAAGTGCAGCACTTCAAATCCATCAGCCATTCAGATGAAGCTATCTGCTCCTATAATGTTTTATAGTTTTAGAAACTGTATTAGTAGAGTTTGAGTGGAATCAAAGTGTGCTAGTTTCATAGTATGTTGTCAACCTATGAAGGGGCGGAGTTTAGCCTGTCAATGAGATCACAGCTCGATGACCTCATTTGGAGGCCAGATGCACAGACACTCTTTGCTTCCTCCTGGAGACAAGACTCATGGAGCTACACTAGATCCTTAGAGCTGGAAGAGCCACCTGGAGACCCATGCCAGTGCTGAGATGAGCACTGAGTTTGATGCCACTGAATCCACAAGATTTTCCACCCACTGATCTGTGATCTTCCTGCATTTGGTGCCATTGTACATGCTTCATGAGTCTGAAGATGAATCTAAGATTGCTACTGGACATATGGGCAAATGTTGGACTTCTGGGCCGGGATGTTTTCTTAATATACAATTATTCTTTGATATGAAGCTTTTTCTTATACACATATGCTATCTATGAATTTTGTTTCTCTAGTCAACCCAGACTAACAAACAATGGTAGTGGACTATTGTTTGGACATTTCTCTTTCCATTGTTTCTTCTCTTTTATTTATTTAATTCCACCCCCCCACCCCTCATTTACTTTGGTTTATTTTGCTCTTATTTCCTAGTTTGTGGTGAGAACTCACCATATTGTTTTGAGAGATTTCTTTCTTTTCTAATGTAAGTTTTTTGGACTTTAACTTTCCTTCTCAGCCTAGTGTTATCTGGGTATCATCCAATTTGATCTGCTGTATTCTCATTTTCATTTAATGTGGTATATGTTTTTTTTTTCATTTTCCTGAGCCTTCTTTTATTTCTGCATTAGAAATAGTTACCTAGAAATGTATTGTTTCCATGAATTCTTGTTCACTGTTACTAGTGTCTAGATTGCTTTTATTATAGTCAGAAAACACATTGTGCAATTTTATTTTTAATATTCATTGTAGCTTTTGCTATGTGTAAGAACATGATTCCATGAGAACTTTCAAACAACGTATGTTCTACTGTTATGTGGTATACTGATCCAGAAATATCCTTTAGTTTTATTAGTTGATATTGCTGCTGAGTTTTACATTCTTGCTGATTTTAATTTTTATCTATATTTATTTCTATTTTAAGTTATGACACTTTTTATTAATATATTTTGCACCTCTATTGTTGGTTTCAGGAACCTGGCAGTGTAGTTTTTATGAGGTTAGGGTTATTTTTTTTTTAATTCATTTTATTGGGGACTCATACAGCACTCATCATAATATATACCTACATACATACATACATACATACATACGTTGTGTCAGTAGTTACATCTTTTCTGGGATGGGGTGGGGTTCTTTTTTTTTTTTTTGATTTGTGAGAAGTAAGCCAGTTTTATAGGGCAAGCAAGCTTAGGCAATTAGCATATCGTGATCTTCAAAATTAACAAGTGAATGGCAGCACA
>PVJH01049165.1:0-10530 GCA_004026705.1 Nesogale talazaci
AAAAAAAGAAGAGACAAAGGAAGCAGGTACTTTTAGAGCAAGACATCTTTTAGCTGTCTATGTGAGGAACCAGGCATCTGCAGGAGACGGCTTTATATTATCATCTTATGGAGGGTGGTTGTGGAGAAATATCCTCCCTGGAATGTGTGCACTTGGCATTCTCCTTATTTCGGGACTGTGGGGTGCCTCTCCCGAGGGCTGGCATACCCACGGTGTGGTCACCAGGTCATAAACACTTCCTTCCAGGCCCTCAGTTCCCCACAAATAGTATTCTGGAAACTAGATGGCGAATGGAGAAATGAGAAAATCTGTCTTAGCAGACTTGAGAATGCTGACTTCTCTACAGAGGCAAGTCAAACCCAAACCAAACAAACAAGCTCCCTGCTCTGAAGGGATGCCGACCCATAGTGACCCACTAGGAGTTGCTGAGACTAACTGTTTAGAGTAGGGGTCCTCAAACTTTTTAAACAGGGCCAGTTCACTGTTCCTCAGACCATTGGAGGGATGGACTAAAGTTTGTTTTTTTTTTAAACTATGAACAAGTTCTCTGCAAGCCTGGGATGAGTCGGCTGCTATGCAGGATAGCAGCAGGCCAGATAAATGTCCTCGATGAGGCACTTGTGGCCCACAGGCCATAGTTAGAGGACCCCTGGTTTAGAGAGTAGAAAACCCTGCTTTAGAAAAGATCATGACTTGGGTCCGTATGCACCACAGAAAATATTCTAAAAGCTTTCAAAGAAAAAGAACACATTTCATGCATGGATCAGATGTCTGAGCAGCATTAAGCTTATCAATTCATCTATTCTGGAAGCTAGAAGACAGTGGAGAAATATCTTGAAAACTTTGAGATGAATGATTTCCAATGCAGAAGTCTGTATTCAGGCAAATCATAAATTCAAGCCCAGAACAAAAAAGAAAGTTAAAATATTTAAGGCCTTAAGATATTAACACTGCATACATTGCCTCTCAGAAAGACAGGAGAGGGTAACTTTCACTAGAAGAAGTATATTAAAAGAGGAAGGCATCAATCCACAGACTCTAGGCAGTATCCCTTCAAAATGGAAACTCTAAATGTAACTACAGGAAATAGGAGAATATGCTTGATACCACAAGGGATAAACCAGAACTAATGCCCCAATCTCTTCAACAAATACAGTTCAAGATCTTAAAAAGAAAGAAAAGATTATATTAAAAGAGGCATGAGACATATTTACTGAATGTGATATGTCAATCTTGCTCCCAGAATCAAACTACCTTTGAAAATACCTTTGAGAGATAAATAGTTCAGAAAATGAACAGACACTTTACCAAAGAAGGGAATTCTGACAGTCATCAGGCATGTGAAGAAATACTCTTGATTATTAGCACTTAGAATGATGGAAGTCAAAACCATGAGATGTCATCTCACTCTAGTTCTAAGCACAAAGTTCGAAAAACAGAAAACAACAAATGCTAGAGAGCATTTGGAAATACTGGAACCCTTATCCTGTCTTGGTAAGATTGTGAGATGGTGTGATCATTGTGGGGAATGACATGACATATCCTTTAAAACATCCAAATAAAAATATCATATAACAGGCTGAGCCCTGGTGGCATAGAGGTTGAATGCGGGACTGCAGCCCACTGGGCTGGCGGTTCAAATCCAGCAGCAGCTCTCCAGGAGCAAGGCTGGGCCTCCTACTCCCACCAGAGGGCAGTGATGCTTCCCCCCAAATATCATATAACCCAGCAATCCCTCTACTTGGAATATATCATAGAGAAGCAAGAGCGGTGTCACAAATGGATCCATGCTCACTCGTTCAGCACACCTCGGGGTCGTTTCCTCACTTGTCGTACTTATTCAGCCCGTGCGTTGAGCGAATCATCAGAGAAGCGGCATCATAGGAAGAGGGCAGCAGCAGGATTGGAGCAAGGCTTATGAACAACCTGCGGTATGCAAATGACACACCTTTGTTCTGTGAAAGTGAGGAGGAATTGAAGCACTTGCTGATGAAGAGTAAGAATTGTAGCCTGCAGCCTGGATTACAGCTCAGGGGACTCCAAGGTCACGTGGGATAACAAAGGTCACAAAGATAATGTTCTGCACCCTCCTTTGGCAAGTAGTAACTTTTAGAACTTGTAAACAGCCACCTAAGATGCAAATATTGGTCTCTTCCTGTCCAGAGGCAAATGTCCTCCCCCCCACACCCCCACATCCCCTATGATCTTCAATGATTTGCTCGTTATTCTAACACGGGGTGAGTTCAGTCCTGGAAGGGAAGGGTGACAATGGAGCAGAGTCTTGGCAGGTTCCCAGTTTCACTTGGATCAGCACATCTGGTCCCTCTTAGGATTTTGAGTTCTAGTGCATGTTCTTCTCCTACTTTACCAGGACCTCCTAATGGAATCTTCTTCAGAGTAGTGGGTAGTGGGAGCCCAGTACCATCTTCTGGCCTCAAGATTATGGAGACTGGTGTCTTGGGGGTCAATTTCTCCATTAGATTTCCATGTGCCTTGATTTTTATCACACACATGAATGGGAGCTAAATGTGAATAAATTGTGTGCAGGATTGCAGGCCACAAGGTTGGCAGTTCAAATCCAGCAGCAGCTCTCCAGGAGCAAGGCTGGGCCTCCTACTCCCCCCAAAGGGCAGTGGTGCCCCCACCAAAATTGTTGCATGTCAAACTCATGATCTGCTCTGTAAATCTTCACTTTACATCAGAGTTAAAATTTAGAAAGCTGATGATGTTCAGGCAAATGTATAAAAGAACTTTTAACTCTGGTCCCCACCAAAAAACCACCACCACCACCAACAACAACAACAAACAAGCCCCCCAAAATATATCTGCTCAACAAGACTTCACCCAGTTCATAAGATGCTTTAATAATAATAATAATAATTTAGGGGCTGAGCCCCGGTGGCGTAGTGGTTGTGCGCAGGACTACGGCCCACTGGGATGGAGGTTCAATTCCAGCAGTGGGGCTGGGCCTCCTACTCCCACCACCGAGAACAGTGATGCCAAAAAATAATAGTAATAATAATAATTTAGTGAGTTTGCTATGAAGTGGGCACAGGATGGGTATTAGAGGATTTTAATGAATTATTCATTTGTTGAGCACTATTAGGTTTATATGAAAAACTGCCCCTGTGTCTTAGAGATAAAAACTCAAGTTTTTATGAAATTGTGTACTGTCTATGAAAGTCTGGGGAGAAAATGTGAAACCATAGCTAAAATGGAGCTAACCAAATTTTACGACTTTTGAAGTTATATGAGATCTACAAAGTGATTCATTATTCTCTGCTTTCTACTTTTGTGTTTGAAACTTTCCATTTAAATTAAAAAGTGAGTAATTTCGACAATGGTTTAGATTTAATTGAAGATATGATTACTTAGTGACGTTCAAGAGGAAGGGTCCAGAATGAAACACAGAACAACAAAGAGAGGAGTTTGAAGAAGAGCGTTCCGGAAGGAGAAGAGGGAGAATATAGCAAATGTCAGGGTTGAGAATTTTGCATCTGAAGAGAAAAACAAATCTATGAGACCTAGCAAACATCCAGCAGGCTCAGAAAATGAAGTCAAGAGATGGATGCACAGCACACTGTAATCAGTAATCCTAAAGGCAGTTACAATATCGCTACGTGTTAAAATAACGTTTGTTTTGAAAAGTAACCAGACATCGAAGAACAACAGCGCGGTTCTCCCTGAGTCTCTCTAGACTGTGCATGCCTTGATGTTGCTAGGACTTGCTGGCATAGCGGCCATAAAGCACGATCACAGGTCAAGGGTAACGCTGATGCACCAGGTGGGTACCCCCCGCCCCCCGCGGGTAAAGAAAGACCAGAGCAAGCCAAATCGTGGGGCATTGGCAGCATATCCCTCCCCTCTGTTAGCTCTCATTGCTTAAGTGGTGGGCTCTTTAACCTCTTGGATGCTAATAAGTCTGTGCACAGCAAGACCTCTTCCAACTGGCATCTTTGAACGGGTTCTTTCCTGTAACCCCGAACCCTAAAACAAAGGGTACTCTCAAGTACAATAATGGACATGTGACCCGAAGAAGAACGATTCATTCGCTGCATATGTTTCTTGCAGCACTGTTTGCACGGTGTCAGTTACTCGGGACAGTTTAAAGGATGCATCAACAACAACAACAACAAAACCCACTGCCATCCAGTGGGTGCCAACTCAGAGCTACCCTGTTAATGTAGCGTTTCCAAAGCTTTAAATCTTTATGAGAGCAGATCTCCAGAGAAAAAACAAGATGACTCTAAACGCGGTGTCATTGAGTTGATCACAACGCGTTGTGACCCTGTAGGACAAGGTGGAACTGCCTCTGTGAGTTTCCGCGTCTGTAAATTTTCTTTCCTCTTCTTTCTTTCCTGCTTTATTTATTTTTTAATTAGTTATTTTTGGGCGGGGGCTCTTACAGATATTATAGCAATCTATAAATCAATTATATCGAGCAAACTTGTACGGTGCTACCATCATTTTCCTTTTCGTTGTTGTTGTTTTTTTGTTTTGGGCATCACTGTCCTCCGGTGGTGGGAGGAGGCCCAGCCTTGCGCCTGGATTTGAACCTCCAACCCAGTGGGCCGCAGTCCCGCGCACAACCATTACACCACCGGAGCTCAGCCGCTACCATCATTTTCAAAACATTTTCTTTCTCCTTGATCCCTTTGATATCAGCTCTTTATTTCCTCCATCCCTCACCCTAGTGCCCTCATAAACCCTTAATAAATCATATACTATTACTATTCTTTCTGAGTCTGTCAATTTCTAAGAAAGCGGAAAATCTCATCACTCTCCCGCAGAGTGGCTGGTGGTTTCGAACCGTTTACCTTACACTCAGGAACACATGACACAACCCACGCCACCACCAGGAATCCTTATGGGAGCAGAGAGCCCCAGCTTTCTCCCTCGATGGCTGGTGGGTTGGAACTCACTCATATGGAGGTAGCTGCTCCCAATCCAATTTTAAAATGGAGACATCTCTTCAGATGCCCTTGTAAAAGAGCCTCCAAGAGATTGTGGAGCGCCGGATTCAGAGGCCATTGTTTGCTCTGCAAACAGTCCCTACCGCCCCAGGGCTTTATCAAAGACCACCAGATGCACAGGGGACACCTATCTCTTGCTGGGACACACCCAGCCTTTTCCTGTATTGGTTCCTGGCATTTATGTTTAGTTTATATTTTACCCTTTTGTATAAGCCATATAGCTTGCTTGCTTTGTGTTACATTTTAGTTGTTATACCTTTGTATTGTTTTATAGTGCTTACACATGTTGTAACTTTTAGTCCATTAGATTATATTGTAGCTTTGTGATTGGTTGCTTTAAGTGGCCCCCGCTTTGCTCCTGTATACCCCATTAGCATGCTGGACCAAGTTGAGGACTACAGCCCCTTTTGCGCGCGTTTTTTCTTTATCTGGCACTCGGCCAGGATTGGCCCCTGTTGACTCTACCTCATTAGCATAAGCTGTGACCCTTACTCCTGACCATTGGCTTTATATACCCTGAGTTTTACCCCAATAAACGAGGCTTGATCAGAAACGTGTCTTGCCTCCATTCTTCGCGTCCCCTGCCCATCTTCATCTTCCAGGCTCTGGACCCAGAGATCCACGTTTGAATGTCCCGAGGGCGGCGACATTTCTGGCGCCGCAACGTGAAGCTGATCCTGCGAGTTGAGCAGCTGCTTCTACGGGCTACGGGACACAGCGACAGTGCTATACGGTCTCTCCATCAGCTGCAAAACGAGCTCAATAGCGGCACCTGAACTTTCAAAACTCACGCAGAACTTTGAACTGTGGTTCTGGCGTTGAGCTGAAAGTCTCAGGCTGCCTGAAAATGAATTGGCTGCGGAGCGGACCGGATAGCGGCACCTGGACTTAGAACTCACGCAGAACCTTGAGCTGCGGTTCTTGCGCTAAGTTTCAGGCTGCCTGAAGACAAACTGTTCAGAAATGCCACTCCGCTACGACTGCCGCTGCCGCTACGACTGCCGCTGCCGCTGTCCCCTTTGAGCTGATGCCTATTTAATCAGAGCTGTTGCCTACTTGAGATTCCTGCGGGTTTCTCTTCTTGAGCTGTGAGAACTGAGAACCATAGCACTTGTCAGCCGAGTTCCTAGCGCTCCAAAAAGCTAGCCCTCCTCGCGGACGGCCGCCTGGAGAAGGAGGACGTCCTGGAAGAAGCGAACAACCCCGAGAAGCCGGTCGACCCCCTTCCCGTTTGTTGCCTGCTCGGCGGCCCGGTTACCTGCTGCGTGATCTGCCTAAAGGTGAGTCGTTGTTCGCAATTATGGGTCAGGAAATTAAGTCAGCATTAGGTATTCGTTGGTCAGTTAAGAGACGCCCTTTGGACGCGAGGAGTAAAGGTTAAAGGTAAGGAGGTGTTTAAGTTTTTTGATTTTGTTAAGGACACGTGTCCCTGGTTCCCTCAAGAGGGCACTATTTCTGTGTGTACTTGGAAGTGCGTAGGTGATTGTTTAACTGATTACTATGAAGCTTTTGTATCCCTGTTACAGCCTTTTTTTATTCTAACTTAATTAAGGAAATTATTAAAATGTTAAAATGTTAAAAATGATCGTTCAAACTGAAATCATCCTTAAAACGGCTTTTAATCCGGAGTTAAGGGCTGAGCCCCGGTGGCGTAGTGGTTGTGCGCGGGACTGCGGCCCACTGGGACGGAGGTTCAATTCCAGCAGTGGGGCTGGGCCTCCTACTCCCACCACCTGGGCAGTGATGCCCTAAAAAAAAATAATAATAAAAAAATAATAATAATAAAAATAAAAAAATCCGGAGTTAAGGTCTTCTTTGTAATTTATTTCCCTGGAGGATGAGCCCGAGTTAAGACTAGGGCATGAACCAAGTCCTAAACTGCCTCCCCCTAGCAAAAAGTCTTTCCCAGACTGAAGACATTCTTAAAATGGCTTCCAACCCTGAGTTAAGATCCTCCTTAATGGCTGAGCCCCGGTGGCGTAGTGGTTGTGCTCGGGACTGCGGCCCACTGGGATGGAGGTTCGATTCCGGCTCCCAGGAGCAAAGGCTGGGCCTCCTACCCACCACCAGGGCAGTGATGCCTATATAAAAATTAATTAATTAATTAATTAAAAAATTAAATAAAAAGATCCTCCTTAAAATTCATTCCCCTAGACAAAGAGGAGGGCGTAACTCCGCCTACTGCCTCTCACACTTTTCTGCCACTCCCGAGGCCCTGACCTCTCCTGGTGCCGCTGCAGAGCCAGCCCCTCCCGCCACCAGGCAGTCCACGCCCAGCCCTAATCCTCCAGATCCAGATCCATCTGAAGTAGATTGGGATGACTTAGATTAAGAAGCCGCTGAATACTGTAAACCTGACTGGCCCCCCTCGACCTCAAGATCCCCCCCTTGCATTTCCCCCTATACAGCCTCCTGCTCCTTTGATACTTTCCAGTCAGGCTTGTACTAAAACACATGTCTCTTCTCCGTCAACGTTTAAAACAAAAACTCAGTTGTCCAAGTTGTTTCAGCGCTCTTGCAAGAAATTAATTTTTCCAGCAGTTAAAATCAAAGCCAATGATGACAATAGTGATGAGTAAGAAAACATGAGACCTTTAAATTTTTGTTATTGAAAGAACTTAAAAAGGCAGTCTTCACTTATGGACCCAATACACCATTTATTATGAACCTTATAGAAGCTCTTTGTAATAAATGACTCACCCCAGGGGATTGGAATACATTGGCAAAGTCTGTCCTTTTAGGCAGAGATTATTTACTATGGAATGTTAATTAGGAAAGTCTAAACTTAATTTAAAAAGTTTTCAGGTGGTTAATGGAATTATTAATCAGAATTCTAATGATAAAATTAAAGCAGTAATAGTGTCTGATATATCATGGTTTATAAAGGAATATTGCTTAAGTCAATTTTTTTTGCCATGTATTTCTAGATGTTTTTACTTATCAGAAAACAATACTTATGCTTGACTACCCTGTATTAAATTAAAGGGTCTTTAGCAGTGTGGTAGTGGGGAAACTAGAGCACTTCCGCATGAATTTAGGAAATAAAGGAAATGTATTTAAAGTTACTCCCTCAGGACATTCAGGAGGGACTAAAAACCCCCCTCCTAATTTTTGTTAATTCCAGCATGGAGGGAATGAGAGAAGCAGCCTATTGCAGGCTAAGGCAAGGTTGTACTATCTTACAGTATGGAAAGGGCAATACAGCTTAATCAAACCTGTAACTTTATTGGTAAGATTAGAAAAAGAATGTCGGTTTGGTAAGTTACTTTTACAATTAAATAAGTTTGCTAACAGTTTGTGCAGAATTTTAAATCATTCAAAGTTTGGTAAAGAGCTATTGCTTAGCTCTCCCACTTCTCTGAGAGCTGACAGCCAAAATCTACATAACAATACCCAGGCTCCCCCAGCAGCCACTCATCAGCACGGCCATGCCCTCCGTGCCAGCAGCATGACACCCAAGGCAGCAGATAAGACCCCTTTTAGTCCTCCCCATATGTAGGCCAGGAAGGTTTACTGGGGCAGGTGGGTGGGCGAGACTACCCGCGGAAACTCTGGTTGGTATTTTCCCTTTAAGACAAACTGCTACCCCTTTTTTCTTTAAAGTGTTATGAGTAACCTTGATGCAATGCAGCAGTAATTACTCCCAATAGACTCTTTAACCCTTTGCTAACAGTTAATACAATTTTCGTTTCAGTGAATGTTTAAGTCTAGAAAGTCAGAGTAAATTGCAGAAGGTCAGAGTAAGTTGTAGAAAGTCAGAGTAAGTTGCAGAAGGTCAGAGTAAGGGCAGAGTAAGAATGTCTGGCTGTGCCAGAATGTGAAAGTAATCTAAAAGCTTAAGTTGTTTGAAGGAAAAAGTGAATGTGGTCATAGTATAGTGTGAGACGTGTGAGAGGAAGAAAAAGTGAATGTGTTCATCGTTAGAAAGATTCATGGTAAGAAAGATTACAGTGTGAGACATGTGAAGGACATCAAATTAATAATTTGTGCATAATGTCCCACACCCACCAGCCCACCTGGGATGATTGCTAACAGTTTTTACAGGTTCTGTTTACTGCAAAAGAACGGGAAAGAATCCAGAGAAAAGCCCAAAATATTGTGGTATAGAGCCTTCAAATATCATACAACCCTATTCCAAATCCCAGATTAATTGGTTATTGCAGAACACGGAGACACGGCCAGTAGCTTGTGCCTCTTATGCAGATAGATTGGATAATCACTATCCACCAAGTAAATTAATTCAGTTTTGCAAATTACATGCCTTTGTTTTCCCCAAAGTTACTAGTAAAGAACCTCTGGATGATGCTTTACTAGTGCTCACGGATGGGTCATCCACAGGAGTTGCTGCCTATTCTTTTGCTAACTAAGTAATTAAATTTAAAACAAGTTTTGCTTCTGCTCAGTTCGTAGAGTTACAAGCTATGATTGCAGTTTTACAGTGTCTTAACCTCCCACTGCTGGGCACCGTCCCCTTGGTGCTGGTATTCGCCATAGGATTGGCTGTTATCCCACCTGAAGACTGGAACACTTCTCAGTGAATTACTCTTGCAATTTTTTCTCTTTAATATTGCAATTTTTGCTTTTAATACGTTGTTTTGAAATTTAAAAATTAAAGATAGGTTTAGTTGGTGCCCAGCATTGTAATTAGCTAAACGTTAATCATGGCCAAACTTTTTAGCGCCTATTTAATCGCGTTCACCCATTTTTTTACCCTTTGTTTGGCGTCCTAGGGCCCTGTTTACCAATTTACTTTGGCCGAACACTCCACCTCGGGAGACAAACAACAAAAGCTTACAGGAACGTCTCATACGTTAGCTGTAGTAAACATTCCCTTACATCCTTCCACTCCAATCCGCTTTTCCTTTCCCCGTTTTCAGTCTCTCCTCCCACACAAAACTGGATTTGCCACTGTTTGCTTTTTGTTTGATCAGTTTCAAGATAACCCGTGTGCCAAGGAGTGGGTTTTTGAAAATGTTGGATGTCCGTGGAAAAGCTGTCGCATGCACATGTTGTCTCCTGGAGGAAATTACACTTCCGGCTGCCCGCTTTCCCCTCGTATAGAGTTTTACCGCACCGGTGGCAATTTTTTTCTGGTAGTTCCCGACCCACAGCTTGACGCTTGGAACTCCCCTCGTAATGGAGCTCTTTATAAGCACCCCCAAACTCCTTACCCCCTAGCCAAGCTTTATCTCTGGCGAACCTTGGTGGTCGTCACACCCCCTCCACCACCGCCTCCTCCTCTCCGTGAGGTTATTTTAAAACAAGAAGAGCGGTTAAGTGTTCAGTTGTTCCCTAAACAACGCCGCCGGCAACCCTTCTCCTGGGTTACGTTTTTACAGGAAGGACTTGCCTTTGCTGACCTCACTGGACTTACCAACCTTACTTCTTGCTTTTTATGCGCCGCCCTGGACCGTTCCCCCCTTGCGGCTGTCCCAATTGCCCTCACATCCTTTAATTCTAACCAAGCTGCTCCCGCTGTTCGCATTGAGGGGGTTCCCTTATATTTTTCACAAATAGAAGCTCAGGCACCTTTTTGCTTTTCGACACCGTCTGCTCA
>PVJH01049166.1:0-10449 GCA_004026705.1 Nesogale talazaci
CAATTATGACTGTCATGTGGTAGTAAAAAAGTAGGAAAATTCCTTTCACTGCTCCACACGTTTCTTTCCATAACCTTTGAAACAATTTACAAAGAGTTTAGGTGAGTTTTCAAGCATAGTAGGCCAATTGGCTGATCATGCAAAGTCAAAAGGCGATAAAGTGATACAAGCTAAAATTATAGAACATTGAATTAAGATATATAATTTGTGTGTATTCTTCTTTCAATTGTGTGAAAGTCAAGCTATACATTATTCTTTGTTTTGCTCAATTTATTTCTTGGAATCAATTTACTTAATAAGCTATTTGCTAGCAAGATAAAAAAAATTCTAATTTATATCCAGATTTTTGTGTTCACACATGTTATTGAACTGCCAAAATCCCCTATGTATATCTTAATCTTTATTTTACAGACATTCATTGGGACCACCTTTCCTTTTTGTCTCCATCAGTTTTATTGGCAAGTAATTTACATATCTTAAGACTCAACCACTCAATCATATCAAGGAGAATTATACAATCACCCTCACATTGATTACTTTAGACCACTCCCTCCCCCATGCTTAAGTTGCCTCCAAGATGAGTTATGCAATCACAGTCCATTCTAGTGCTCTGCCCCTCACCCTTGTCTACGCCCCGGACTCCAAAGATTCCCTCACCCTCCCCATCCCTGCGTTCCCTACAACCGCTTGTAACCGCTGTTCTCATTGTACAGCCACTTCCCTGTCCATCACAACTGGGAGACCAAGCAGAAAACAATAAAAAACAAAATCATGCTAAGGTGGTAAAGATTAAAGCACAATGGTATACAGAAAAAAAAACAAATAATGCATATGAAGAGACATGCTCCCAACAATATTAAAAAATCCAGGGAAGGAATTTCTGTCATGAAACCAGTAAGAAATACAGACACCCAGAACATGTTCAGATCTCATCTACAGTGGGAACACCTGGGCACAAATCAAGGTCAATCCAGCATCCTCAAGATGACAATGGTGTCTTCCTGCTACTCAGGCTGGGTGAGACCCTTGTCTGTGGCTCAGGCGGATCTGCCAGTGGCTCAGCCTGATCAGCTGCTCTGCAGGTGGCTTTTGGGCTCTCCCCGTCCCCCATGGCCCTCCACAAATTGGGTGATCATCATGTTTCCTCTGATGTTTGCCTCCTCCCCACACTTGAATGGTGTCATTGTGATCTCTGGGTCACACAAGCTGGTGTGCTTCTTCCGTGTGGACTCAGGGGACTGCTTGCTTAGATGGCTGCTTGTTTGCGTACTAGCCTTTAGACCTCTGACACTATTCCAACTGCTAACTGGACACTTCAGGTTTCTTCACCCCACTCTGCTGCAGTGTCCTTGTCTTCAGTGATCATTTCACGAAGGTGAGTATCAAGCAAGGTCATTTCGTAAGAACTTACGGTTCCTCAACTGGAGCTAGAATTCAACGCATGAGCCCAAAATCCATTCCTAGATCTGCACATTTTAAAAATTTGTTGCAATGTAAGAGTCAATGTTTTTACCATATCATTCCACAATTCAATGATGTCAACCATAATTGTGCAATTTCTTTAATTGTCATACATGTTTTCTAAAACATGCTCTCCCTTCCTGGACTTCTTGACCATATCTCCCTCCTTTTCCCCCACGGCTCTATATTCCCCCGTCCCCCAAAACCCTGTTATGGTGACTTTCCCTGTAGACTTAAAATCCCTGAGTTTCATTTACTGAATAAGGCAATATACACCAAGCTTCAAGAGAGTGAACCCCCAGAATGACACACCTCTGAGATACCCCCTCATATGAAGGAGCATAAGCAGAATTTAACAGCGTGGCTGTCACAGGATTGCCGAGATAACACAGATCTTAATGCAGCACACAGGCCTTGTTTGGTCGCCAACCTACAGTGCACACTCTAGGTACAGCTGTCTCCTTCTACCTCAGACACCGCGTATTGTCCAGGGAAGTCCTCAGGTTTCGGGTGTGTCTGGGGTAGAGACCACTTCAACCAGGAGTTCCCAGGTGGGGTCTCACTGCATGCAGCCTCTGGAGCACGATGTGAACCTCAGAGTTCCAGGATCCAATGTCCCAGTGTTCTGTGGCCTCTGAGCTGGGTTCCAGGGATACCCCCAGATGCCCTTGATCGATTCTGGCCTCCCCCTACATCCTGTAAAGACCCTCCCACCAACTGATCCCAAGGGCATCCTCACATTCTCCTTTACTTAGCTGGTGGTCAGCTAACCCCCCATGCCAACCCCTAAAACATACACCTACGCTTACCCAAACTTGACCTTTCTACCTCCCCTTTCCTTCACTGCCTCTCCCACCAGTGGGCCTCATATTTCTGACAGGGTCACCTCCCCCTCCAGGGGACATCATCCACATGGCTACTATTCAGTAGACAGCAAATCCCCCCCCCTCTCCCCCACCCCACCCCTGGACCATTTGATCCTAGGGGTCACCAGGTGGCCTCCTGTCAAGTGATCATCACTGTAGCTACCTAAAGCAGGTGGTGAGTGGTACAGGCACTGCTCCAGTCCTTTGTCAGGCTGTCTGGTCCCCGGGCAGATGGCTGCATGTCCTGCAAACTTGAGCTGATGCCCCTTCTGCTGCTTGTTCCCAGCAGGGGGACTGGCTAGTGCCTCAGTCTACCTCTCACTCGTCCTGTGCCTCTGTTGATCTTTACAGTGATGACCCAATGAAAGCCCCCAGACCACTCTTGGCCACATTTCAAATTCTGCAGGATGAGAACCAGATGGGCTCCATTTGGGTCAGGTATTCCATATGTTCTGGATGGGGTGTCCATATAGAGGTCATTGAGGTAACCCACAGATAAAGGTTGCTTGTTTGTTTGTTTTTGTTTTTAACCATTTATTAGTACTTCAAATGGCATGCAATTCAATAACACAATCACTATCAAGAAGAATTGTTCAATTCTCATCATATTCTCATCATATTCATACAATTTCATCTTCCTTGTAATCATTGTTATTCATGTAATGCTTTTCTCTGTAATCCTCAGAGAGTGTTGGGCATCTTCCCAACTTAGAATAGAGGGTGATTCTCAAAAACTCCTAAAGTGGCAAATTTTCTCAGAGGAATCATTTCAGGGACTAAAAAAAAAGTCTGAAGATCACCACACTTAGACATAGGAAAAACTTAAAGGTAAAGTGACACAGACTACTTAATATTTGTGCCAGAAAAACATTTTACAGCTATAGTGCTTTAATAATTGTCCATTTCACAAAAATAAAGAGAATCCTTAGTGGTTGGGAATGGTGCCTCCAGTAAAAAAATCATGAAAATATTTTCATACCCAAAGAAATAGACTTCACTGCCTCCCAGGGGCTGGAGGGGAGAGGACGTGTGGAGGAGCAGTAGACCACAGCATGAGCTGGCACTGATGTGGTGAAAGGGAAGACAATAGCCCGCAAGAAAGAGTTGGAGCATGAGGGAGGTCGGGCAAGACTTTGGAAGACTTGATAAGTTGCTCATGCTAAAACGATGATCTGATCTGCAAACTTTTGCCTAATTCCCAAAAGAACATATTAAAACAATATTTGGTAGTGAGCCTTAGGGTTGACACTGGAGAAGCCAGGAACTGGCTCAAGCATCGCAGTGTAACTGGGAGCACCACACTGTTGGGGGTGTGGACAGGTTCTGCAGGTGTAGGGTAGCTGTGGTCACACAACTAGCAGAATCCTGCACACTGAGCAGCCCTGGTGGCACCAGTGACTGCTGACACTAAGGTCGGGTGCAGCTCTTTGGGAGAAAGATGAGGCTGTCTGCCCCCTGACGAAGTGCAGCCTCAGAAACACTACACAGCATCACTATGGGTGAGCGTGCACTCAGTGCCTGTGAGTTTGTGTTGGGTTAAGGTGTTTCTCTGGTTACACACACGGCTGTGAGCTGAAGGTCTGTGGTTCAAATGCTGGCTCTGTGGGGAAATGATGGGACCCTGCTCCTCTGTCAACATTCACAGGGAAGGACACTCTTGATCCTTCTTCTCCGTCCTTCAGGGTCACTATGAATGGAACTTCACAAATGAGCACAGGACAGACTCTTGGAAGGTTGACCACCATGTGCATGTGCTTCAGTCAGTGAGCCAGAGAGGACTCAGAGCTTGGGCTCAAGGATCAAACCTCCCTTGCTCTGGAGTCTGAGGAATGTCCATATGGAGGGGTCAGAGAGCCTGACACACAGGAAGGTACCTGAGAGCCAAAGAATCATTCATTCTGTCTAACACTTGTGCCTTCTATCCTTTTATAAAATGTCTCACATCTAACATTTGACTGAAATCTACACCAACAATCCTTACTAAGTGAGCACTGTAAACTCTCTAGAAATTTGGCTCAAGGGAGTCAGGAGAAGTCTTTCACAAGGACCTGTCACTCAAAAGCCATTCTACAAAACTATCCAGGGTCAGGGCACTGGTGGCCACTGCCCCATGTGAATGCTGTGTCAGGAAAAGCCACCACCTGGTACAGGCTGATCCAAGCTTCAACTTCCTGAAAGCATGCTGGGTTCTCTGGAGTCCTCCACTGGCAAAGTCTACATATCAAGGGACTGCGCACGTGGCTGAGATTCTAAATCCTGACACAAATGAAGGGTGGAGCAGAGTTGGGCCAGAAGGTGTCTGTGTCTGTCAGTCTTTATCCCGAGAATCTCAAGAACGGCCAGTGTCTTTGGAGAACGGCTTTTGCCGTGTCCCAGAAAGGGGGTCGGCTGTGTTTTTGTTCTCATTTATTTCAGTGAATTTTAAAGCCTGTGTGGTTCATCTCTTCAGTCACTGGAGGTGTTTGAGTAAAGTGTTGTCCAATTTCCATGTCGGCTAATGTTGCAGACAACCTACAGGAAGGGGAGAAGAGAGGCTCTGAGACAGGGCCTGGTCGCCCAGCTGAACTGTATTCACTGGCTCTATCAGAGACTGACCCCAGATCCCTTTTAAATTACTCTCTGGCCACCATCTGATGGGGCTGGTCCCCCAGGGCTGGCCCCTCTCCTGAGATTCCTGGGACAGTGTTCTCAAAGTGCAGTCCCCAAAGTTCCAGCCCGCTGCTGAGAGTCAGTCTCCAGCAGAATTGAATCTCTCTTTCTGCCCAGAATGGGGTGGGTGGTCTGTTACCCTCTCACCCTGGGGTGTGGGAACCCGTGAATGATCCTGTTCAGGTTCTATCATATTGCCCCTCCCCGGCATGGGCCCCACCACCTCCAAGTTCACTGAGGGAAAAGTGCTGGGTCCTCCGTGCTGTCAGTGAGGGGGTGTCTGGAGAAGAGGCATCAGCTCCCCTTCTCTCCTCTCCTCCACTCAGCTCTGCAGTGCTGGGGAAGGGCCATCTCCACAGGGTTGGAGCAGCTCAGAATCTGCAGCAGAGTGTGAGTGTGTGTGTGTGTCTGTGTGTGTAGGTGGGAGGGTGGGGGATTCTTTGTGGTGATTCCTTCGTCCAAAATCTCAGGGTGCCATTGGTGGAGGTTTTATTCCCTGATGAAGTTTAAAACTCAGGTTCTTGAGTTTCTTCCAATTCTAAAAACCTTAGTTCATGAGACTTTTGCAGAGCAGCTGTCTACTCAGCCATAGTGGATTGGCATCCAGTTGGTGGTTTGCATTTCCTTTTTAACGGGGACCATTTTCCTAGACTCATGCTATATCCTCCTTTCTGATCAGTGAGCTGTGCTTGCAGCTGCTTCTTCTCATTCTAAGTTGTTCCCCGACAACAAGTGCAGGTGAAAAACCTTCAGTCCATGCACATCATGAAGCTCTGTTCTACTGCGAGAACAGCTTGTCTCCGTTTCCTTAAAGGCTTCCAAGCATCCCTGGGTCTGGAGGAGCCTCTGGGCCACAGAGCGGTGTCTGAGCATGGCAGCCAGAGCACAGCTAAGCTCTCTGTCCACACCGGGGAGGCCACGAGGACCAGATGCCTCAGACCCTGTGGCGTGGAGACCCACAGAGGCAGCGCAGAGACTGTGGGTACCTGCCCTGCTCTGGCCCACACTGGGACTAAGCGAAGGATGACAGGGCTGGTTTCATATCACAGAGGCAGAAGCCAAGGGACCACGTGGCTGAGGGACTGAGGACCAGAGAGAGAGACTTGGGTGCTGGATCAGGATGGGTGTCCTTGTGGACCACTGACTCCATCCTTACCTCTTACTGGTCCTGACTTGTGGTAACCTACGGTACTAATGTCTGTAATACCCCTTAACAGTAAGTGTTGTCTCTGGGTTCTATGCGTCCATTGCAGCAAATGATCAAGCCCAGCCTGGATGTAGACTGTCTCAAAAGAATGGTTGGTGACTGAATAGGAAAAAATGATTACAGTCACCAACATGCCTTTTATCACAGGTCCTTACTGATAGTGAGTGGAGAGGACGGAGTAGAAATGCCTCTCTATGGACAGTCTTTACAGGAGTAGAAAGCCTCATCTTGCTCCCCCAGAGTTGTTGGTGGCTTCAAACAGCTCACCTTGCAGTTCTCAGCCCATCCACTCACCCACTGTGACACCAGGGCGCCCCCAGGGACTTGCTGGATGCCCATCATTCCTCTTTCCTCCTTCTGTCATGAGAATGCCTTCCCCAGAGTCAGAGAAAGAAAGCATCCTCTGAAGTCAGTTCCATAAATTCAGATTTCTAACCTCCTAAAGTGTGAGGAAATAAACATACCTGTCGACACTATCCATTGATGGTTTTCCTGTTTTAGTTGGATTAGATAGCTAACATCAAAGGCCTTACGACACGTGCTAAGGACAGAGTGGGCAGAGTGATATCATCTGGTGCTTTACACACATCACCGGCCCACAAAGCCCCTGGGTACCATCCAGAGGCACATGCTGACAGTGAGGCCACACGTCCTCAGGGAGCATCCCAACTCCACACGGCAAGTCCAGGAGCACTGTAGTGTCTGCTGTTTGATGATTAGTGATGGAGTGTGTGCCTTTGAAACCCCACATACTTAACTTGACCTGCCCTTGACAATAGAGACTACTCCTCTGATGTTGACTGAAGCATGTGGACTCACAAATCTCCTCGATGGCCAGACTTTTACGTTTATGAATCCTGGATTTTGAGCATGTCCTATTCTGCGTAGATTAGAGAAACACATGCACATAAACTCATAGGTACATAGGAGAAAGTTTTATATAAAGGGTAAGTGTACATTAAGGAAACATCCCTCTCCAGTGCTGTCCAATCCCATAAGTCCAACATTAGTCCATATGTCCGACACCAATCTACAAAATCCTCCTCAATCTCACAAACCACACGCCAAATCAGTGCGCATGTCAGCATCTCAGCGCTGGCAGGGGTCTCCACACAGCTGCTGCAGCACCCAGGACTCCCTCAGTGTAGGTTCATGTGACTTCTCCTCAGGGATGTTTCACAGGAAATGAGCCTTGCCAGCTGAAGCAGGGAGCTGGCTAAGGCAACTTCACCCTGGTCTGACCATCAGACAGCAAGAGACCTCAGAACCTGAGAATGGGGAGGCTCACCGAGTCATCTCTCCACCCTTCAATTAATACCACGTGTGCTTATTGGCCAAGTTGGCACAAAAAACCTTAACAGTTTCAGAAAGGCACATCATTTTATTACCCTCCCTGTGTAAACAGATTAAACACAAAGTCCATCTTCATGTTGTAAGCCGCATGTAATTCAAACCCACACCCATTCTGCGGGAGGACATTGTCGGCTCAGAGGTTCAGGATAAGTTGGAATAGAATCCATGGCAATAGGATTGAAGGGGAATTAATATGTAGGGAGCATCTGTAAAAAAAACACTCTGTTTTCTTCATAACCTTCCTTGGACCATGTGCTTACTGCAGACAGTGATAAAAACCACGGTGCGGGCACAGGGCGCTCAGGGAGAACTTCACCTGAAGCCCATTGTTGCTGGGTGTCATCGACCCTGTGCACAGCGGAGACACCACATCCTCCTGCGTCGTCCTCAGGACTGTTCCTGCGCCTGAGCCCATGGATGTGGCCCCTGCGTCAGACCATCGCTTGGAGGGCCTTCCTTCCAGGTATACTAGTGACTGTAAAGCTCACACCACCTGTAGTGGTTGTGCGCGGGACTACAACTCACTGGGATGGAGGTTCAATTCCAGCAGCAAGGCTGACCTCCTACTCCGACCACCAGAGGGCAGTGAAACCCCACCACCACCACCACTACCCAAAAAAAAACAACCAAAAAAAACCTCACACCACCACCACTATTCATTCCTGTGCTGTCCATAGATCGTTTACTGAGCAGCTCTGTGTGCCGAGCCTTCTAGACATCAGCACATTGTAAATTAATGTACAGAGCGCTTACATGGGGCCTGGAGTCTCGAGGAAGTGACACACATTTATCAATAACCACACACAAATATAAAATCACTACTGCATAAATAACCCGAAGGAAAAGTACAGGGTGTTATTAAAGCATGCAGCTGGGGAAAACCTACCAAAAGCTTGTTTGTGCCCTTGCTGAACAATTCCACATGACGTTTTTGCCAATCAAATTGAAACAATCGAAAAGGACTTGCTCTGCATGAAGAGTGAGCACTAGAACTGAATTTGATATCACAACTCATTTTATATGCAATTTTATCATAGGCATAGAAAAGAAAGATATTGTTCTGAAACTGATTGTGGTGATAATTGTATAATTCTTCTTGATGTGATTGAACTGTTAAATTGTGTGACAGAAGGATAAGTGCCAATAACAGGTGTTTTAAAAGAATTTTTCAGAAATCATTGTTATTGATTAAGAGGCATAGTTGACATGTGGAACTGAGACATCTAAACAAGAGGACATTTATGATCTAAACACAACATCTTGAAAGGTAAGTAGGCCTCTTAGGGATCGATGAGTCTGTGTGAATGGGGAAGGAACAGTTAAGAAAAGGAGGCTAAAATGCTCATCTAACTTGAAGATGATAATTAATACCATAACTTGTACATGTAGATATGTGCAAATTAGCATCTACTCTGCTGTTTGTATCTTCAACAACAAATTACATATATGGAAGTATTCATGGAACCGGTGGGAGTTTACTGGTTAGTTATGAGTTTCAGAACCATGGAGAGATCTCAGAATATAGGCCTTCACATCTCAGCTGGATTCCAAGAGGACCCAAGAAAGAAATTTTAATACAAAATCCAACCAAAAAGTAATTGTACTTTTTCGTAATTGTGATCTAAAACACATATTAGTCACAATCTCAAGGACTGTGTACAGTCCTCCTTTATCCAAACAGCCAAATTCATTTCATTACAATGAAAACATCATGCCAGGGGGCTGAGCCCTGGTGGCATAAGTGGTTGAGTGTGGGACTGCCTCCCATGGGCTTGGCGGTACAAATCCAGCTGCGGCTCTCAGGAGCAGCGCTGGGTAGCTCCTATGACCACCAGAGGGCAGTGAGACTCCCAAAAAATAAAATAAAAAATGAAAATCTGGAAAAAAAATTAAATTAAATTAAAAAAAAAAAAACCAACATGCCAGGAAAAAGAAACTGCTTCCAGCCAAACTTGGCAAAGTAATGTGGCAGAGTAAGAAGGAGGTGGATGCATCTGTTTGCGTTCTAAAATGCAGAGCCTAGTATTTTAGATTCATAGTTCATAGCTTCATAGTCATAGGAAATGTCATAATTTGTTCAGAGAGACATGGTGGCCATAAATTTAATCTGTTAAATTGTTCTACAAAAATCTTTCATGGATGATTTACAGAATACTAAGGCATCCTAGGAGTTGTTTCAAGTTCGCCGATAGACCATAGTAATGCAGTTAGGGTACACTAAAGGGAGTCACATGACCTGCGTGGTTTCCCAGTTCTGCTGACACGACCCTCCGTCAAGGGTTCAACAGCATGATGCAGTCCCTAGCGGCACAGTGAGGATGACCCAAGTGCGACACAGAGGCTGGACCCATGGCTACAACACACCTTGAACTTGTAAAAGGCACAGTCTCTGGGGAGGGGAGTAAGGCAAGCACAGTAGGACCAGGTAAGCTTGTGGTTATAGAGCGAGCCCAAGGAGGCCTCTTCACCACTGAGTGTCATAAACAACGGTGTGTAAATCTGCCACCTGCCATCTGCTACCTTGGGGGAAATTGGGCAACTGAACATACGTCCCTGTTTTAGAGATGAGTGGAGTGTTAGAATGCACTGCAGTCAGATGCCCTCATTTTTAACTAAAGTGTGGGGGGGTTTCAACTGCCTCAAATACCACCCCCGACACCCAGCAGGAATATTATTCAGTGCATGTCAGCATCTCTCTTCTCTCAAAATGTTACCTTAGTTTTTTCTCCTGCTTTGTGATACCTTATATTCCATAGACACAGTTTTCCCAGTGCTTTCACATTAACACATTTGAGCCTAAATCAACTCAGTAAGGTTGTCAAAGAAGTTATTACTCTAATAATAAATTGAGTGAGGCACATACATGTTTCTCTCTCTCTCTCTCTCTCTCTCTCTCTCTCTCTCTCTCTCTCT
>PVJH01049167.1:0-10454 GCA_004026705.1 Nesogale talazaci
CTTTCTTTCTTTTTTTTTTTTTTTTTGGGGGGGGGAGGGCATCACTGCCGTCTGGTGGGAGTGGAAGACCCAGCCTTGCTCCTGGGGAGCTGCTGCTGGATATGAACCACCAACCCTGTGGGCTGCAGTCCCACGTGTACACAACGACTACGCCACCGGGGCTCAGCCCGCAATGATCATTTTCGTTTTTTTTTTAAGTCTTTTAGGCATCACTGCCCTCTGGTGGTGGGAGTAGGAGGCCCAGCCTTTGCTCCTGTGAGCTAGAATTGAACCTCCATCCCAGTGGGCAGCAGTCCCGCGTGCAACCACTATGCCACCGGGGGCCATTACCATTTTCAAAACATATTCTTTCTACTTGAGCCCGTGATATCAGCTCATTTTCTCCCTCCCCCCCTCCCCCCTATGAACCCTCGATAATTTATTTTTTAATTAAAAATCATTTTTGGGGGGCTCATACATCTTTTTTCACAATACACAAATACATATACTGTGCCACCTGGAAGCCCTGATATCGGCTTTCCATCCTTTCCCCTTTTCCCCTGCTCTCCCTTCCTCACCAACCCTGGATACTTTATAGATTATTATTGTTCTGTCATATCTTACACCACCCAACCTCTCCCCCAGCCCATTCCTTTGATGACTGTCCTCCAGATAAGAGGTTATTTGTATAACCCTCGATAATTTATAAATGATTATTTTTTTCATGTCTCGCACCGACCGCTCAAACTTTCTCACTACTGCCCCCAGAAATGCTTTGGAACACGTTTCTAATCCATTGATGTCATTTGCTTATTTCCTTGAAAAGTAAAGCACCGGAAATCGTAGCACTGACATCTGTGTTCTGTTTAGGGGTTTTGTTATCAATGGGCTTCTGAAAAGGCCAGCTCATTGTCACACAGCCCCGGCTTCTCCACGAGCTCGCGCTGGTGATGCTGTGGCTCCTCTAGAGGGCGCTCAAGACCTCTTTTCCACTGTTTCCCCCTCACTCCAGCTCCTTACAGTCCGCAGAGCACCTTCTCCCTAGGTTACCTTTCTAAAGACGACGACAGACAGAGCATTGTCATCCAGGTGATGTGAGCTCAGAGGGCAGGTCGGAGCTGCCTCTGGGTTCCCGAGACGGTCACTCGTTATGGGAGTAGAAAGCTGCGTCTTTCTCCCTCCCAGTGGCTGTCGGTTTTGAACTGCTGAGCTTGCAGTTAGTGGCCCCACGGGTAACCACTGTGCCACCTCCACTTTAGAGAGGGGGAGGATGATAACCGCTCAAAATCTCTTATAACATCATTACCGAATGACTGCCCCAAATTTACACAAAGTTCCCCTGCTGTTGCTTATGTGTATTTTGACGCCCAAATACATTTTCCCCAGCATGATCATTTGTGATACACTGCTACTTGGTGGCCTCGGGGGACACTGGACCGCTAACCACCAGGTCAGGCGTTTGAAACCACCAGCTGCTCCTGGGGGGAAGATGGGGCTTCTATTCCCATAAAGGTTCTTCTGACGGGGCCATTCTACCCAGCCGGTAGGGCCACGACGAGTCAGAAGGGACTCAATCGCAGTGCTTTTAGTAAGGTCGAGCTTTTTTCCACATTTGATAGTTGTCTGGGACTTGCCCTCGACCAGGGTTTTTGACTTTCTGGAATTCATCTGTAGGAGCTCTTTGTAGGGCAGTCAGTAGCTACTGCTAGATTTTCAGACTGGGGCGTGGCTCAGTGTGGAGCCCGATAGGTGGGTCCGGGCGCCTTCCCCCTGCTTTCTGTCGGCGTCGCCCAGTTACCCTCCCTTCACAAAATCCCTCCTTCAGTCGCCTGCCATATGACAGCAGGACCTGAACTTTCCGCATCTCATCCTCAGATAGAGGGCTCTCCATTGAAACGCGAGAGGGAGGGGCGGAGGTAGAGAAAAACTGACATCGTGCTCGGCCAGGCTAGGCAGGCAGAGAGAGAGCTTTCTCTCTCTCTCTCTCCTCTCTCTGCTTTGTCTTTTTCATTGTTGTCAGATGCCAGCAAGCCCATTCTGACCCACAGGAGCCCGCTGTTGACGGTGGAGCTTCTCAGAGGGTGTCTCGGGCTGTGGCCCTTATGGGGATAGCCAGCCCTTTTTGCAGGGCAGCAGCTGAACTGCAAGCCTTCTGCCTGGTCACCAAGCACGAAACCACGGCGCACTGGGACTCCTGGACCCGACGGAGCCAAATCCTCCGCCATCTGGTTGGTTCTGACACACGGCAACCGTGCCTCAGGCTTCTGAGAGGAGCAGACAGCCTCATCCTCCTCTGGTGGGGGGCGCGGGGGGGAGGGGGGAGCATGGATGGGCTGTGGGTCTAGGTGCCGACTGTGGGGACAGCCAACGTTTACCCAGTGGCATCACCAGGGTCATTGCAAATAGCAATGTGTATTATTATTTTTTTAATTTCAACACCTCGTTTGATTGGGGGCGCATGCAGCTCTTACAATAACCCAAACATCAATTGGATCAAGTACATTTGCACATAGGTTGCCATCATCATTTCCAAAATATTTTCTATTTGAGCCCTTGGTATTAGCTCCTTTCCCCCCCCCCCCCCCCCCCCCCGAGAACCCTTGATCATTTAGAAATTATTTTTACTTGCATATTTTACACCATCTGCAGTGTCCTTTCATCCACATTTCTGTTGTTCGTCCCCACGGTGGGCAGGAGGGTCGTACAGCGGTGGTTGCGATTGGTTCCTCCTTCCCCCCTTTCTCCCTTCACCTTTCCCTTACCTCATGGTATCACTACTCTCGTTATTGGTCCTGAGGGGTTTATCTAGCCTAGATTCTGTGTGTTAACAATGTAAATGCGCTGGTCTAGCTGGGTTTGTAAGGGAGAACTAGGGTCACGATAGTGGGGGCGAGGAAGCATTAAAGAATAAGAGGAATGCTGTTTTGTCGATGCTATACTGCACCCTGGCTGGCTCGTCCCTGCCATGTGACCCTTCCATGAGGAAATGTACACATGTCTACTGATGGGCTTGGGGTCTCCACTCCAACCCCGCCTCATTTGTTTTGGGTCTTCTGATGCCTCATCCCATTGACACCTCGTGATCACACAGGTTGTGTATCAAGGGCTATTTTTTCCCTCTTGCATCACTGCTCTGGGAGTAGGAAGCCCAGCCTTGTTCCTGGAGAGCTGCTGCTGGATTTGAACTGCCATCCCAGTGGGCTGCAGTCCCGCACACAACCACAGCGCCACTGGGGCTCAGCTCCAAGGGCTATTTTTTTTTTAAACTGACTTTACTTTTAAATTCGGATACACTGGTGAACTTGTACCCACCTTCCATCCGCTTCTTTGGCTTTGGCATATTGCAAGTGAATCTTCGGAGAGGAGACATGAGGCAGAAGCTCGCCAACCTTGGCCCTAGACAGACAGGTGCAGAGAAGAGCATCACCCCCACGCCCACTCCCCAGGCGGCTTCCACCGCCCAGCCACCCTCACCTTCGCTCCCACCGGCTAGCAGCAGATTGGACCCCTGGGCCCAGGAGTGGGAAAGATGGATCAGCTCCTCATACCAGGCTTACATTCCTCTCCCCAGGGATTTCCGACAGAGACCAGACGACTGTGGTCTGTTTGAATTTATTTTTTAAAAGTTATGAGCATGAACTCATGCATGAAGGAACAAGGGGAGTGCAGGCCCCGTTAAAGGGCTGGAGCAGAAGCGAAGTAGGCAGTGAGGCACCCCCAGCAGACAAACTTACTGGCCCAGCTGGTGAGAAGCCAGCGTTGGTACATGCTTACCAGTTCTTGCAGCGGATGTACACGGATGCCGCTTTGTCATAGTACTGGCCTTTTTCATACAGTTGTGCTGCTTCTGAAAATTGCTGCGGTGACAGTAGAGGGTTACAACACGCCAAGTGCGGGGTGGGGGCGCGGAGAGGGGGGTGTCAGGGCGCGCGGCGTGTTTGCACGGAGAAAAGGGTACCTTCATCGTCTCCAGGATGGCCCCGCAGTCCCGTTTCAGGACCCTGCTGGGATGTTTGAGGGCTTGGTTGACGCCTCGCCGTATGTCTCCCATGCGGATGGACATCTGGGCGACTCCGGCCAGACACACCTCGTCGTGGTCCTGTAAGTGGACGGCCAGTTCTCACGATGCCGAGCGGAAAGGGCTGTGGTTTCCTAACAGACGTTTGCCGTGGAGTCATTCTGACTCCTGGCAACGCTCGGGGACAGGGCCGGACGCTGCAGCCCGGGCTGTCCGAGGCTGCCCTCCGGGTGGGGAGCAGAGAGCTCCCGGGGCGGCTCCCGGGGCGCCCGCTGGGCTCCAAGGGCTGCGTGAGCGCCACGGGACCCCTCCTCCCTCCCGGCTCCGCCCTCGTGTTCCACACAGAACAAGGTCGTTCTGGAATGAACGTTTCCTTTCGGTAATCTTTCTGGATCTTGAAAGTAGACTCAGCATTTTAAAACAGGTAGAGTTTGTCTTCAAGATCCAGATCTTTGATGCTGAAGACCAAAGTTTGACTACCGCTGTGGTGTTGGGGGGGCAGGCGTTGGGCTGCTGCCTGCAGGGTTGGTGGTTCAAAACCACCAGCCGTTCTGAAGGAGAGCGATGAGGCTGGCTGCAGGGTCAAAGAGGCACACTCTGGGAAACTCTAGAGAGGGTTGAATGAATCTAAATAATTTGTATGCCTCCACGTGAACTCTGGCTATACCGTTTTATATCAGAAGTCATTCCAACGGATAGGCAGCATTTACTCTATAAAGATTATTAAATAAAAAGGTTCGATCAAATTGGAGATCAGTGGACATATTGCGACGTTTTTTAAACAGGTTTTTTTGTAAGCATTGTTTAGTTTATTAACTATGGATAATGAAGGAAATCTTCAGATACGTCCTCCATACTAGTGAAGAAGCAAATCAGGAAGGCACTCAATGATGACTGACAGTGCGGCTGCCCCCGGCCCCCGGCCTCCAAGTGGAGGCGGTGCAGGGGCGGGGTGGGGGGGGCGGGACGTCGCCCCTGTTGGACGTTGCATTGCTCGGAGCAGGAGCTCGCTCAGAAGCACCTAACGATAACATGCAGCCTGTCCGGCCCACCTTTCCGCAACGATGCAGGCGTTCGACAGTGTCTCTGTCCGACGGCAGTGAACAGCCCCACGTGGTGGCTGAGAACTTGAAAGATGCCGTTGTCATTTAAAAATGCTGGCTAAAATGACTGAACTCACTAGGCGAATGCAGGCAGGTGTGCCCCATGATGACTGTATTCAACACCAAAGATAAAAGATGAACTACTCGGATGTGAGCAGAGAAAACACCCAACGCTCCAGGGCAAAATGAGCAAGAGCCAGGAGGGAACTTCAAAATGTTGGCGAAAAAATGAAATGAAAACATGGTGGAATTTCTCAGAAAATTTTCGAGCCCCTTTTTCTGGATAGGCCATTCTTGAACATTAAAAGATAAATACAAATGGGCAACAGATAGTGGAAAACATGGCCAATCGCACTAGTGATCAGATTGGTAAGGATAAAATAATGGATAACACAGTGTTGGTGAGGACGTGGGAGAAATGGATATTCCATTATTGATGGGTGAACTACTATACTTCTTTTGTAAAACAATTGAGCAACACCAACCATTGAAAGCACACATGCTATCGCTTTGGAATCTCACCAAGAGAAGAATATGGCCTTGAGAAACAGTTACGTAGGGAGCTAATGATACACACACGAGGTAGACTATTCACTGCAGATGGTGAATAATAGGCAAAACCTAAAACAAAACCCAGTAACAATCTTAATTCAGTAAGAGAGTGGATGGGGGAAAAGTACGGTCATCCAAAGAAGGGGGATGCTGACACGTTTAAAAGTAGATAATGAGTTTATCTGTTGGCTTGGAAAGACTACGAGGAAAGCCGAGTGCTACACTATTCAGGGTGGATACTCAGAGTAGTGACTCCGTTTCTAGGTAAAATCCGTCCCCTGAACATATCCGGATGCTTGAATAGAGCTCTGAATGGAAATATACAAGAAGCTTCAATAGTGTCATGAGGAGTGCGGCTGGAGGAGAGGCTGCTGAAGCCTCCGTTTCTCTGCTGTAGAGTCCTCGAGTTTTAAAATTGATTACAATGAGCTTGTATCACTTTTGTAATAAAAATGCTAAAGAGAAAGGATAAGTATTTTCAACTTTCACAAGGTGTCACACCTAACTCAGAACCCAAGTTTCATTATAAAATATAGCTTACTGAGCTAAAATTTGGGGAAGGGGGTAAAAGCACCCATTTTCTAGGTTGATCTTAGAAGAATTCAATATGGCCGATGGCAGGGCAGAAGGCGCTCTGATGGACTGGGAATGGCCAAAGTGGTTTCCAAGGGAGGTGGGATAGGGGGGAGCCTTATGAAAATCATAGTTATCAAAAGAAAAGAAAAGAAAAGAATGGGAAGGGATAGAAATCTTACTTCCAACCTGGATAACAAACTCACAGTTATAAATGCACTAGACGACACATTGTTCTCAAACTGACAAAAATATTTCCATGTTCAGTTTTTAAGTATTTAAAGTTGTTAATAAAATGGAAGGGGGGGGGCTCACCTATTAAGTAGTGAACAATTACAATGCAAAAAAGATCATGATTTTAAAAATGAAAATGAAGAAAACTCATACAGGACAATTACATACATCTTATCTTTATTCAAAGTTACCTTATTATCACCTGTGATCCCTTTCTCATAATGAGCCAAAGCATTTACATAATCACCCCTGCAAGAAAAACCAAGCGTGAATTTTCATACACGTGGAGATATTTTATTCATGCAGACAACATTTAAGATCATCTTTGCCGCTGAGCGGCTTCAGCTCACAAAAGATGCAGCATCTGTGACACACACACACACACACACACACACACACACACACACACACGAGCATCTCGTGTCAGGGTGCGGCCCACTGTGACTTTGCTGCTTAGAAAAAGTTACCAAGCCAGATCATACTAGCCTGTAAAGCATTTCCTTGGGGTATGCTAGATATTTCTGGAACCGGCATCAGGTTTTATGGGCCACTTTGGGTTACTTATTCCCTTCAGGGCACTAAATGGCAACGGTGACCATAAACCCGAATGCCTTTGCAAAAAAAACCTGACTGCCAGTGAGTCTATTGCTACTCATTGGCAGAGTAGAACTGCTGCGGTGGGTTCCTGAGACTGTCACTTGTTACAGGAGCGGAAAGCCTCCAATTTCTCCAGTGCTGCAGTTGATGGCTGAGAACTCCTGACCACTGGCTAGCAGTCAACACATACACACTGTATCACTGGGGCTCCTTTGCCAGTGACCCCATCTCCATCAACAGAATGCATATCGAGAAACTGACTTGCTGTTGACTAGATGAGGATACTACTGGGAGGTCCTGCTCTTACTCTGATAAAAAGAATTATGCACAAGAATTACGAACACATGATTGCCATCAAAAAGGCTAACAAGGTTCTATCTATTGAGAATAGACAGTCTGTCAGCTTATTTTCATTATTTGGGACATAATTCGGTCAGTGATTTGCCTGATGTCTTTTGGGAGAGCCTTTATCCTCTGAGAAACCATCGCTTCCAGAATAAATTACTTAGTTCTGGAAAGGTCTTCAGACCTATCGTGGCTCCACCATTTACCCGCTGAGACAAGGCTCTTTGCCTCATTTGTTGACGTAAAAAGGTTTTACCGGAACCGAGTGTATTCTGCTGTCACCAAACCTTGGTTTGGTGAACCCAGGGCAGCACAGTCAACAGTGGTCCTGAATGGAAATTCCTACTGTGCTGGGCTCAGTGTAATTGGTTAGATGTCTCCTGACAATGAGAAAGAGAGTCCCTCCTTTCAAAGTCGCAGGTTTTCTGTGGGCAAGCTCAATTAGGAAATGCTAGGTTATGATTCTGGAACCCTCACTTTATTTCTAGGGTACTTTGACACACTTGTTTCATGATTATTTTACTTTGGAATTCTCATACGGATCCAATTCATTCCCCTAATTCCAGACTACAGAGTGAAACCCTTCCCAGATTTGGCAGTGTGCTCCTCCTTCAGTCTCATCCAGGTCTTGGACACAGAATGAAACAGACAGCAGGAATTGAGGGCAGACCTGGCGCTTTCAGGGCCAAATCAGCAGCTGGTGCTGCCGGGAGACCTAAATTGGTTAGGTCTCCCTAACAATGGCCAGGATGTGTGCCTACATCAGGGTCCAGGTCAGCAGACAGAGGGTGGAAAGGCTCTGGATTTGGTAGCTCCATTGGCTCCATCATCAAGTGGTTAGCAGGAAAGGCAGAAAGCAACAAAATAGGGCCCTTCATTGGCTTCCTGTTCAAATAAATGACTTCAAAGAAACATAGTTTCAGAATTTGTCTCAAGAGCTTCCATTCCCATGGAAATCAGACTTTAGGATGGCTTGAGGGCATATGGGGGCTTCAAAGTTCATGGGGAAAAAAACATGGAATTGAAAGATAGTGGTATTTCCCCACCAACTTTGTGAAGTCTCCCAGTATCTGTGCTGAGATGGGGTAGGATGGGTCAGCTCGCTGGTTCTTTTCAATCTAGGTGTTTTGTCTCTGAGATCCAGTCACCCTCGGGATGGGCACTGGGCTTATGCACTGTGATACTAATTTGCCCTTTTTTAGCATGTGGGCTTACTTTGTGAGGGGCAAAAATACAGCTAATTTAAGTTAAGGCTGATTAAGAAGACAGAAAATCTCCAAACAATTTTTACTTTTAGAATGGAAAAACCCCAAATGGAAGAGTTATTTTAATAAAATTAGACAGAACAATTTCTACAAATAGGATTTGTGCACCTATGATCTCATTAAATCTAAAGTCAACGTGAAAATAAGGTGGAATGATACAAAAGTATGTGTTGAAAAAAAGCCAAGTATTAAAACCATATTATCTTTTTTAAAGGTTATTCCCCACCCCCAATTTTGATATTGGAATGTTTGATATTAAAACGTAATAACTGTCAAAAAGAAGTTCTCTGATGGTCAGAGAAAATCAAAGTGCAGTTGCATTTGCTGAAACACGTGTACTTATTATCTCTGTAGGTATTGGCACTAGTAGTACCAACCATGGCTGCCTGGTCATATAAAACCAGGTCCCCCAAACGGCTACTCCAGTGGACTAATGGACCATGCAGACATAAGTCACCACAACTCTGAGACCAAAAGAATTAGATGGTGCCCAGTGACCTCTACAAACTGCTCTGACAAAGATCACATTAGAAGGTCCTTGATAGAGTGGGAGAAAAGGGTAGAATAAAATGGAGAGTTATAAGAATGACCACAATTACTGGTCAGATGGAGACTGGTGGGACCCCAAGACTATGACCTGCACCCTTCAGGTCTAAAATGGAACTTACTTCCATGTTAGAATAATCAACCATTTTTTTAAAAAAAGGGCAGCGTTCGCCCAAGGACTAAGGGTAGGAGGTTGGAAAAGGCGGAGGAAGGGAAACACAAAACGCCAGGAGGAAGTGGGGATTGCCATGAACTCAAAAATGTGTACCAAACTGTTGAATGGCAGACTATGATTTGCTCTGTAAACTGTCACCTAATTCACAATAAAGGGTTAACAAACAAAGCCAACCCCTGGGTCCCAAATATCTCTAAAATTATACTATCATGTGGTCTCGATACAAATTAATATCTACTGCAATTAATAGTACTACGAAATTCTCAATCTCTCAGGCTGGATAGTAAAATTTCCACAGGAAGGAGCGACCTGAGATGCCTATTGACTGATCATCAAGGATTATTACTTAGGCAGTGGATATCCCTCAGTGAAAAGATTCTGGCATGACTGCTTCTTGGCTACTTGTCTAGGTTCTGCTCCACATGCGATTCGACTCTAAAAAGAAAGAGCGACACTTTTTTTTTTTTTTTTTTGGTGGGCATCACTGCCTCTGGTGGTTGTGGTTGTTACCTAGTGCCGCTCCTGAGAGCGGCCGCTGGATTTGAACCGCCAAGCCCGCGGGCTACAGTTCCGCACTCAACCACTTACGCCACCAGGGCTCAGCCCAAGAGCGACACTTTTAAGGAGATACTAAACCCTGGTGTTTTCCACTGAGTCTTGAAATTACACTGCAAATCCTCAAAGTGTTAACAGAGCAGAGTAAAAAAAAGTATTATGAATTGACTACTAATATTTCAAAATCAATATGAAAAGCAGAGTGTCACCCTGACACCATGTCTGACTCCTGATGGCCACATGTGATTCAGAATAGCATGCAGACTCTAAAGCAGTGGTTCTTGTCCTGTGGGTCGCGACCCCTTTAGGGGTCTAATGACCCTTTCCCAGGGGTTGCCTGATTCATAACAACAGCAGAATTATAGTTATGAAGTAGCAATGAAAGTAATTTTATGGTGGTGGGGGGTGGGAGAGTTCACCACAATATGAGGAACTGTATTAAAAGATCACGGCATTAGAAAGGTTGAGAATCACAGCTCTCAAGGGAGAAAATGCTTGTGAGAGAATGTAGG
>PVJH01049168.1:0-10284 GCA_004026705.1 Nesogale talazaci
TGTCTGTAGATTTTTTTTCTGTAGTCAACTCTGCTTATGCCAACTTCATGATTGCGATGTAGGGGTGGAGTCTAGCCTGTCAATCTGGAGATAACCATTGAGTAGCCAAAGAGGCCTCTGCATGGGGATGACTTTCTCCTGATACTTCTGGGAAATCTCACGATATTTCCCTCATGGAGAGGAGAGGTCATCTCCCCAGTTGTTGGGAGTTATTTTCAAAGACGATGAACTACGGACAAGACAAGATGGCAGCATCTGAGGAGCTGAAGGAGCCAAAAGAGAAGCCACATGGCCTTATCCTGATGGAACCAGACCTCTGAAGCTGGAGAAGTCACATGGGGACCCCTGCCAGTGCTGAGTTGCTTCTACCACCACTGAAGTTGTTGATGGACCCTGAGCCCTGGAAGTGAGGAGCCATGGGGAGACCCCTGCCAGCGCCGAGACTCTGCACCCACTGGTCTGTGACTTCGTGAGTCAGAAGGAGACTTTATAGACTGTTTTTGGGCATGTGGGCTAGTATCGGACTTATGACTTTGGACTGGACTGGGTCGGGATACTTTCTCAATGTTCCATTCCTCTTGTATATAAACCTTTCCCTTATATCCATATGCATGTCTATGAATTTGTTTCTCTAGTCTGCCCGGACTAACACATCAACCTAGCCTAACACATCATTCATGGTAGACATAAGACCAATGGAAAAGAATTGAGAGTCCAGAAATAAACCTACACTTCTCTAACCATTTGATTTTTCACAATGATGTCAAGTCTATTCAGTAATTACAACAAACGGTGCTAGAATGACTGATAACTATGTGCAAAAGTAGGAAACTAGACTCTTGATTCACAGCCATAGGCACAGATTTACTCACTATGGATCAAAGACTTAAATAGAAACACTAAAACCAAAAACTCCTCAAAGAAAACCTAGGGGGTCAAATTGGCAATGCATTTTTAGAAATGACACCAAAACAAAGCAACAAAAGAGAAAATAGATAAATGGGCCTTGATCGAAATTTTAAAAGTTTTGTGCATCCAAAGACATTATAACCAAGTAAAAGAGAAAGAGAGAGAATATTTGCAGATGATTAAGGGTATCCAGAAGGTATAAAGAGCTCTTACCACAAAAACAAATAACCTATTTTAAAACTAGGCCAAGAACTTGAACAGACATTCCATCAAAGACACACAAGTGGCCAACGAGCTCATGAAGAGAAACTCCACATTACTGGACTGTTGCTCGCCACCCACTTGATTCTGAATGAATAGCAAGCCTGTGTGCTGCATCCAAGTTTCCAAAGCTAGGCCCCTTTGGAAGCAGGCTGCCAGGTCTGCCTCCGAGGCATCTCGGGGCAGGCTCCAACCTCCAAGCTTCCAACTATCCGCTGAGTGCTTAAATGCTTGCTTGTTGTTGGGGAAATCCAAGTCAAGACCCCAAGGAGATACAACTTCCATCCCACTAAAATGGCATTATTAGAAAAATAGGAAGTAAAATATGTTGGTGGGTGTGTTAGTCCGGGTAGACTAGAGGAACAAATTTCATAGACATGCATATGGATATAAGGAAAGGGTTTATCTACAAAAGTAATGGAACACTGAGAAAGCATCCCAACTCAGTCCTGTTCAAGTCATAAGTCCAACACTAGCCCATATGCCCGATACCAGTCTATAGTGTCTCCTTCCGACTCATGAAGTCACAGGTCAGTGGGTGCAGAATCCTGGTGCTGGCAGGGGTCTCCCCATGGCTCCTCGCTTCCAGGGCTCAGGGTTCATCAATAGCATCCAGTGGTGTCAGAAGCGACTCATCGCTGGCAGGGGTCTCCACATGGTCTCTCCAGCTTCAGAGGTCTGGTCCATCAGGGCCAAGCAGCATGGCTTCTCTGGCTCCTCAGACGCTCCCATCTTGTCCATGATTGATCATCTCAGAGACTGCCTCCCAACAACTGGGGAAAATAGCTTCTCATGTTCACAAGGGAAATATCATGAGATTTCCCAGAAGTCTCAGGAGAAAGTCATGCCCACACGGAGGCCTCACTGGCTACTCAATGACTGTCTCCAGATTAACAGGCTAGTTTCCACCCCTACATCCCAATCATGAAATTAACATAGCACATGACTGCCACAGTGGGCTTGTACCACCACTGTAGAAAATAGTTAGGTGGTTCCTCAAAAAAAGGAACATGCAATTTACCTTAAAAATGCAATTACCGGCTGAGCCCCGGTGGTGTAGTGGTTGTGCGCGTGACTGCGGCCCACTGGGATGGAGGTTCGATTCCAGCTCCACGGAGCAAAGGCTGGGCCTCCTACTCCCACCACCTGAGGGCAGTGATGCCAAAAAAAAGGCAATTACCATATGACCCAGCAACTTGCGTCCTAGGTGGAAAAAGACTTGGAGGCAGGGTCTCACACGGGTGCATGTACACGAATGTTTCTGGCAGCATAATTCATAGGAGCCTAAAATATGGAACCAACTGAAATGTCTGTCAACAAGTGAACTGGGAAAATAAAATGTGGCATGGGCTCCTAGGGGGAAGCTACTCAGCCATAAAAAGGAATGGAGTTCTGATATATGTTACTACATGAATGAACCTTGAAAATATCATACTGAGGCTGAACCCCGGTGGCGTAGTGGTTGAGTGTGGGACTGCAGCCCACAGGATTGGTGGTTCAAATCCAGCAGCATCTCTTCAGGAGCAAGACTGGGCTTCCTACTCCCACCAGGCAGTGATGTCCCACCCCCCCCCAAAAAAAAAAAAAAAAGAAAATATCATGCTGAGCAAAATAAGCCGGGCACCAAATGACAACTATTGTGTAATCTGGCTCATATGAGTGACCTTGGCAGGGTTCATAGGAACAGAAGTAGATTAGAGGTTGCAAGGGGAGGGGATAAGAAGTCCTGATAGCATAGTGGGTTATGTGTTGGGCTGCTAAGGGCAAGCTCGGCAGTTTGAAACCCCTAGCTGACTCACGAGAGAAAGATGAGGCTTCCTGCTCCCATACAGAGCTCTACAGCTTCGCAACAATTGATGCAGTGGTTTATCACAGATGGGGGGCAGACATGAAGAGCAAATCATGAATGCAGAAGCGGGGAGGGAACATTAGAACTGATGGTGATGATGCAGACATACACAACTCTCTAAAAGCAATTTAACTATGAAAGTCTGTGAATGAAGACTACTTACAAAAAGAGAAAGGGAGAAACCACACTTGTTCAGTGGTCCCCATGGGTGAAGGAGGAAGAGTTGTAGCCTAGGGGCGTAGGGCTTATGTTAATGGTGGTGGAATAATTTGGAAAAGGATCTTGATAGTGGTTGTACAACACAAAGAGCACAATCCTTGGTGCTGAATTATACATGTGGATGCTGGGGAATTGGAGAATATTTTGTTGTATATATTTTGGGCATCACTGCCTTCAGGTGGTGGGAGTAGGAGGCCCAGCCTTTGCTCCGTGGAGCTGGAATTGAACCTCCATCTCAGTGGGCCACAGTCCCGCGCACAACCACTACACCACCAGGGCTCGGCCTGTTGTATATTTTTGATTATCGTTAAAAATAATAATTACAGAGGGCTGAGCCCTGGTGGCATAGTGGTTGTGCACAGGACTGCGGCCCACTGGGATGGAGGTTCAATTCCAGCAGTGGGGCTGGACCTCCTACTCCCACCACCGGAGAGCAGTGATGCCCAAAAAATAAAAATTAAAAAAAATAATAATAATTACAGGACATGGGGAAAAAAAGAATTAAAGTCTTGGAAACACAGAAGGCCAGCACCATGGATTCATGATGAATCAGAATTGACTGGCTGTGAGGTTGGGGATTGGGATGAGGAACAATGGAGAATGAATGCCTTCTGACAACGGAGTTTTTGTTCAGAAGGATGAAAATGTGAAGATGTTGAGAGGAGTCAAAGGCCTTACCCCCTAGAGGTGACATAGCGAGAAAGCAGTGCCCTAGCGCTGGTGCCCTAAACTATCAGAATAGCTGTCCATTTGTGGTATTTCTGCTACAGGTACACCATGTAACCAAGAGAGCATCTCTTCCCTAGGACTCCCCACACTTAGCCAGCAAGCATTTCATTGCCATTCCTCTCTCCACACATCCATGGGATTGGGGGGTGGGGGTGGGGATCCCTTCTCAGTGACCCACAAGAGCTCAGCCTTTCACTTCGGCTCCTTTCTGCCCTCCATGACAGGCAATGGCCTTGTTGATAAGGAAGGTTGGGAACTGTGTCTTTTTAGGCCAGGACACAGCTTTTAGAATGCTATATTGAGACACACTCTCTCCCTCTTTTACTTTATCTGCTGTCATTTCTCTCTGAGCCACGAAGGAGAAAAGCAGTCATTCAGACGAAGTTCAATAGCTATTGTGATTGGAATTATGTCACCCAGGAGATATGTTGCGGTCCTAACTAATCTGGGGTACTGCAGCACTTACTGTAAGGTTCTGGGCTACTAGTTGAACACCTATTATGCATGGAATGGTGAGCTCAAGATTCATTCTGGTTCTGTGAAGGAAGTATCATCATCTTCATTTTGCCAGAAGGAACTGAAGCTGCAGGGGTTAGTACCTTGCAATGTCATGTGAATGGGGTCAGTGGTGGGTCTGTGGTAGAATTTTCACCTTTCATGGAGAGACTCGGGTTGGCTTTCCAGCCAACACACTAGTCTTCTATCAGTAGAGTCTTGCATGTTGCTATGACGCCAGGGAGGGGATATGGAGAACAAGAGTCTGGCACTTCCAGACTAAGTCATCTTACATGCCATGGAGGGCTGGCTCATAAGATGCTTTGGGGCAGAAGTGGTAGCAGAATGCCCCCAATAAATCTGATTAAGCATCAGGGGTGGCTCTCCTATCCCAAGACATCTGAAGGGAAGTGGTACCCAGCTAATTAAATTCAACAGCTCAGTGACATCAGACTCCCTGAGTCTCTCAGCTCTTCCTTCAAGGTCACTGCATCCTCTCTCAACATCCAAAGGAAGAGAAGAGGGCTCTTCCTCCTGGGAGAGGAAAGCCTTCCCCAGAGCCTCTAGAAGACTTTCCCACAGGTCGCCACCTCCTCACCTTCTTCTCAAGTTGAAGCTCAGCCCAGCGGAGCCACTCTCAGTCCTACGCCCATCAGAGTTCTTGATGGCTCGGCCACACGGGAAAGGAAGGGAGAGGAGTGGATCACGTGGCTGGGGTGGCGGCGGGGTTTGCTGTGGACCAGTTCAGACTCATGGGGGCCCTGTGTGTGCAGACAAAGACTGCTCCACAATGTTTTCCAGGCGGAGAGGTTGAAGAAGCAGATCGCAAGACCTGGCTCTCCAGGTGCCTGTAAGTAGGTCCACACTGACAATTTGGGGGGCTGGTTGGACCACCTAGGAAGCCTGGATAATATGGAGTCCTTATAAGTTCCCAGTGGGTAGGTACCTAAAGTCAGTCAGCTGAAAATACAGCCAAAGACATGTCACAGATAAAGCCCGTGTGGGGCAGCCACCACTGGCCGCTGCCGTTGGACTCTCACCTTCCAACCAAGAACAAGTGCCAACTAGCCCTGCTCTTTCACCTCTCCCACAGAAGTCAAAGTCCTGGGTAGGACGATCCCACGGGCCAAGCCTACTCACGTGTCAGGTGAGCCCGCAGGATTCTGTCCTTTCAGCTTCTGTAGGTTGAGACGTGGATCTGCGTTGGCCCAAGTCTCTTCCAGTGGCAGATCTTCACTTCCCAGGAGAGAGGTGTCTCTAAGCTACGTACCAACCTTCCCCCAGACTTGCCTCCAGGCTTTGGGTTGGGAATTCCCTTCTCCTTCCTCTCCTCGAGGCAAACCCTCCTTATCCTAGTAGTTTGATCTCATTTAGATGTCACTTCCTCTGGAATTGGGCACTAGATGTCCCTTGAGTGAGTTCCACTGCAGCTGTACATCCGGTACAATGTCATTTAACCAACAGTTTTCTTACCTGCAAGTTCTGTGAGAGTGGGCGGTCCTGCCCACTTTTCACCATTGGGTCCCCAGCACCAACCACAAGATCAGGCACTTAAGAATCAGCCCTTTGAGATCAAATGCGTAGAATTTACCCAAGGACAAAGTTCAGAAGGGTTGGGAAAGGAGAGGGAATGGAAACAGAAAACTGAGTGGAAATGGGAGAAGAGATATTATGTTATGGAGATTACAGTCAATAACATGAAAACTTGATAGAAAACTGACTTGCTCTGTAAACCTTCATCGAAATTCACAATTTTAAGTAATTATTAACTAAAGAAAATAATTATTTTATATGTGCTGCCGAAGCAAGCACAAGAAAATAATTATTAACTAAATTGTACAAGATAATGGAATTTTTCTTTTTTAACAGTTGCATTAGCACTTCATCCACATGACATACAATTATTCAATCATATCAAGAAGAGTTGTGCAATTATCACCACAATCAAGTCTAGAACATTTTCTTCTCCCTTGTATTCATTATTATTCATAATTATTATTTTTAATTGTGACAAAAACATACATAACAAAACACTCTCCAGTTCAACAACTTCTATAGTTATAATTCAGTGACATTGGTTGTACTCCTTGTGTTGGGCAATATTTAATATCTTTTCCCAAATTATTCCATCATCTTTAACATAAGCTCAATGTCCCCTAAATGGAATTTTTCCATGAACTGCTTTTTTCTAGTTTTATTTTTACATTTACTTGTATTTTTAAATAAAAAATGTACTTTTGGCATAAAATTCACATACTATCAATAGTTGAAATTCCATGACCTTTTTGAAGCCGTATTAGAGCTTAAATGCTGGGCATCAGGTTTGTAGAAGGCTCTGGATGAGAGTGAAGCCCAAGATCTATTTGCAGAGTTCTCAAGAAGATTAAGCATCCACTATATTCCTCTGTTTTGTTTTGTTTTGTTTTGTTTTTGGGGGGTGCATCACTGCCCTTTGGTGGTGGGAGTAGGAGGTCCAGCCTTTGCTCCTATGGAGCCGCTGCTGGAATTGAACCTCCATCCCAGTGGGCCGCAGTGCCGTGCACAACCACTACGCCACCGGGCTCAGCCCCCACTAAATTCCTCTTGACACTAATGAGGAATGTGAAGAGTCTTGCCCTCAGGCAGAGTGCTTCTGAGAGGCAAGGATGCCAAGACTTCGTCTTACAGACTTTGGGCCTATGGTCAGGAGGGACCATTCCCTGGGGAAGGCTATCAATGGGTAGAACGGAAGGACAGCAAAACAGAGGACGGTCCTGGAAGAGATGCATCGACGCCATCCGTGGCTGCAACACTGGCTCAGGCACAGGAACCACGGTGAGGCCGGCTCAGGACCGGGCCGTGTTTCAGAAACTGTGATTCAGGAACAACTCCAGGCCACCTACCATCCACAGAGGGCATTAGGAAGTGAAAGGCCGCCACCTCCTCGCACGAACCTAAGAGGAGCAGCTTCCCGTCAGGGGTTGTGCCTTTGATAGAGACTGGCTAATGGGCAGTCAGGAGTCCTGCCTTGACCGCCTTGGCTGGAAAGCCGTGGCCTAATCTTGTATGCCTTTCTTTCTCACATAATGTACACATCCCAATCATAATCCCTCGTCTGTAGTCCCCCCCGGTTGACTGTGATGTCTGTGACTGTGACTGTGACCGCCATTCATGTTTTTGTGACAGCTTCTTTTACCCTCCCATGACCTTTTTAAGTCCCTGCCTCTCAGTAACCCTTGGATGCCACAATGACCTCATGCTAATTGGTCTCCCTCAACTAGGTAATGCCTTTGTCTTTTTCCTGTTTAAGACTTTTTTTTCTCTAGATATCAAAGTTTATTAGTGGTTATTCGGGTCAGTATAGAGAAAGTGGGGGGTGGAGGTTAGGGGTTATGGAAAAACTACATTCATTATGGGATGGTACACTTGCAAGCAGATACTTGTCATTGCTGACAAAAAGGCTTAAAAACATAACCGAACAGGCAGAAGTTGTGTCATATACAGAGGCTCTGAAAATGTGTGGGACACTTCCATTATTTTTGAATCTGTTTGCAGTCATCACTGGGGCTATTTCTTGCTGCCAATTTGTTCGCTGGCCTGCTCTTCCACCTGCATGCTCGATGACACCTTGCAGCACTGAGAAGGGCTTGGTAAGCGCAGTGAGACTGGATTCTGCTTTGTTCACAATGATCGTAGTCCGGCTGCTTGGTCATCTCCGAGATCTCGAGTCAGGTTGGCCCTTGCTTGGAGCTGAAAAGGTGCAAAGAGTGTCGGGGAGGAGGCACCGCTATATGGAAAGGAAACAGTGGAGGGGATTAGGGGAGACTCGCAAAGTGATGCATCCAGGAACTCTGATGTCCAAAGTCCCAGTCTGGGCTCCTGCTTAAGACTTAATAAATATTCTCTTTAATTTTATTTGAGATTTGGGGCCTTTTGTACCCTAAAACAGTCCCCTTGGGCTGAGCCCCAGTGGCGTAGTGGTTTTGCGCGGGACTGCGGTCCACTGGGACGGAGGTTCAATTCCAGCAGTGGGGCTGGGCCTCCTACTCCCACCGCTGGACAGCAGTGATGCCAAAAAAAAAAAAAAACAGTCCCCTCATGTCAGTATCCTATTGCTGCTGTGACCAATTTTAGTGAATTAAAACAACCTTATTATCTTACAATTCAGGAGATTTGAAGTCCAAAATGTGTCTTAGGAGATGAAAATCAACATGTCTGGAGGGCTGTGTTCCTTCTGGGGCTTCTGGAGGGGAGGGGGATCTGTTTCCTTACTGCAAGACAGTGGCTTCCTCTTTTGATACAGCTTTTCTAGCCATAGGCCTATAATTCCAATGACTGGAAGGGAACATGAAAATAAGGTATGTAAGACTCCCATCTTCCCAACATGATTGCTGAAGACAAAATGGGTACATAAGCAAATGTGGTAAAGAAAGCTGATGGTGCCCAGCTATTAAAGGCTTGGGGTTAAACAAGTGGCCATCTAACAGGGAAGAAACAAAACCCACTTGAAGCACACCAGCCTGTGTGATCATGAGGTGTCAAGGGGATCAGGTACCAGGCACCAGAAGGCCCAAAATACACTATGGTATAGATGCAAATGAGGGGGTTGAATGGAAACGTGTATTAGTCCGGGTAGACTAGAGAAACAAATTCATAAACATGCATATGTATATAAGGGAGAAGTTTATATACAAGAGGAATGGAACATTAAGAAAGCATCCCAACTCAATCCAGTCCAAGCCCACAAGTCTGATGTTAGCCCATATGTCTGATACCAGTCTATAAAGTCTTCTTCAGACTCACGAAGCACGTGCAATGACATCAGGACAGTCACAGGCCAGTGGGTACAGTGTCTTGGGTATCCAATGGTGGTAGAAGCATCTCAGCCCTAGCAGGGGTCTCCCAGCACTCCTCCAGTTTCCAGGGCTCAGAGTCTATCAGCATGCTGCCATGTGTCTTATCAGCTGCAATGTCTCCCAAGGATTAAGCCTTGTCTCTCACATTCAATTGGGAAATACTGCAAGATTTCCCAGAATTCTCAGATGAAAGCCATGCCCACACAGAGGTCTCATTGGCTGTCTCCAGATTGACAGGCTAGATTTCACCCCTACACTTCCAATTCTGAAATTGACACAAGAGTACATGACTGCCACAAGACCCAAAGTCCATCTGTAGAGAATTGGACATCTCCTCACGAAAGGGTTACAAGGAAGGAATGAGTCAGCCAGGGTGCAGTATAGCACTGATGAAACACACAGCATTCCTCTAGTTCTTTGATGCTTCCTCCCACCCACTATCATGACCCCAATTCTACCTTACCAATCTGACTAGACCAGAGCATGAACACAGGTACAGATAAGAGCATGTTTCTGTTGTTCATCCCCCTGGGGGCATTATACACTGATCATTTTGATCTGTTCCCCCTTTCTCCTCCTTTTACCCCCACTTTTCCCTTACCCTCGTGGTATCACTACTCCCATTACTGTACACAGGGAATCCAGGACAGATAAAGCCCTCAGGACCAATATTGAGAGTAGCCATTCCAGGAGAGCAAGGGGAAGGTGGGGGGATAAAGGGGAAACTAATCACAATGATTTATATTAACCCCCTCCCAGGGGATGGACAGCAGAAAAGTGGGTGAAGGGAGCCAGTGGTCAATGTAAGACATGAAAAGTAATAATAATTTACAAATTATCAAGGGTCACCTAGAGAGGGAGGGTGAGGGAGGGAGGGAAAAATGAGAAGCTGATACCAAGGGCTCAGGTAGAAGGAAAATGTTTTGAAAATGATGATGGCAGCAAATATACAAATGTGCTTGACACAATGGATGGATGGATGGATGG
>PVJH01049169.1:0-10448 GCA_004026705.1 Nesogale talazaci
CGACCCTCTCTGTTTTTAAAATATGGACTCTAAAGTTATTTTGTAGGCACTGGCGCAGTAACATAATTTTTATGATTTTAGTCTTTTATTTGGCATAATATACTGTTAAATTGTCATATATATATATTCCTAAAATAAACAACAGTTTGATCCATTTTTAAAAACCACTTGGATGGTTTTTCTTTAAATTCAGAAAAGATAAAGAAAACTTAAAGATCAAGATAAGCTTAAATGCAATAAAATAGATCAGAAATGCATGACTAAATTCTTTGGGCATTTATGAATGAAAAAATTGGATTCTTATTTTTAGATGTACTTAAATCTTATTTGGGAATGAAATTATTAAAAGACTTTTTAACTTTAGCATATATCTTAAATATTAAGTACTCAATTTCACTTTATGAAACAGAGGGAATTGGAAATAAATTCGCTTTGATCAAGAGTGCATTTAATTAAAATGCAATATATTCTTTCAATGTAGTACTCTTTCTACCATCCCTTTAAAGAGACATGGCTTTGGTAGACTCTGTATCATCCTAATAATTAACTGAAGTTAAGTTTGGTATTTTTAGAGTTAAGAGTATTTTGATGCTATTTAACCCTTTACCTATTGTAGCTATTGCTTTAGTAGTATCCTAAATGGGTATATTATTACTATCATTAATAAGATTCTTATCACACAGGACATTGTAGTGTTCATTTTGCAAATATTTTTGTTCTGTAGACAAAACAACTTTATAACTTCAGTTATTTGGCAATTTTCATTGTACTGAAAGTACTAAAAGGAGTTTCCAACAGAATTTTTATTTGAATTGTTTAGATATGCCAATATTCCTGCTACAGTAGATTTTTTTGGGGGGAGGGGCATTACTGCTCTCTGGTGGTGGGAGTAGGAGGCCCAGCCCCACTGTTGGAATTGAACCTCCGTCCCAGTGGGCCGCAGTCCCGCGCACAACCACTTCGCCACCGGGGCTCAGCCCCTAATCATCTGTTCTTAAAGAATTTTGATAATTTCTGGGCATTTGTATGTAAAAAAAATGATTAAGTAGATTTGCAATAAATTGATCAATCATTGGAAATCACTGATGAAATACTCTAAGGCTGTATTTTTTACTATGTCACTCCCTCACCCTTCAGTGTGTCTGTGAATAATTTCAACATATCTGTTCCATTTGGAGAATGTAAGTTTAAAGAGACAGCAGCTATGTCGTATCACAAACAAAATTTAAACTTATTCCCGTAGGTCAGCATATTGTGTCAGAAACAACTAAATGAAATTCAACAAGGATAAATAGAAAGTACTTTGTTTAGATTTCAAAAATTAGTTTTATGGGTGGAAGACAGAAGCTTGCATGTAAAAGGAATTTGGGATTTTTAGTCTGAGCCAATAAAGTGAGGTGAAAAGGTAACATGATCTTGTATGGAATTAACAGAAAGCCTTGGGTCCATAGATCGGCGAGCACCAGCCTATTCTCATTTACATCTCAAGTTTGTTAGCTATGAACTGTGTCTGCTTTCCCACTGTAAGGTCTCCTAGTTTGCATGGTCAATGTACTATTGCTCTCCCTATCAAAGGCTTCTTCCAACTCTCTACATTATATAGCTTTGATACCTGAGTTCACGGGCAATCTGTGAAGCCTTTAAGAAGTCACTTAATTTTTTTTTTTTTTTAGTGAAAACTTTTGCACCCTTTGCAAAGCTGAATATGCTTTTAACAGCTTTACAATGTTCAATCCATGACCAGTCATGCTTCATGTATCTTCTATCAACTTTTTTGGAGATAATTTTGAATTTCATCTTATATCACCCATAAATATTTCATTATTGGCTGAGCCCCGGTGGCGTAGTGGTTGTGCGCGGGACTGCAGCCCACTGGGACGGAGGTTCCATTCCAGCAGTGGGGCTGGGCCTCCTACTCCCACCACCGGAGAGCAGTGATGCCCCCCCCCCAAAAAAAAAAAAAAGAATTACAAAATGGTGATGTTGTCCCTCATTTATTAACTTAATTGCTTTTATAAAAAGACATTCCCCCCCCCCCAAAAAAAAAGACATTTTCCCTAATCAACTATTTGATAATTCTGGGTACAGTTATTTTAGGGAAGATAGAATAAATGCATGAGTGTTTTATTTTCTGGTTTTCAAAATAATGAGTAAGTTCTTTTGCATCTTTCATAGTGAGTGAAAGTTTTTAAGATACCATTAACTTATCTATTAAAATATCCCCATGAACTATTTCAAATCATTTGATGTATTTCAGTTCATTGTACTTATTGTTATTAATGCTTACATTGATCCTCTTTTTCACAATGACTCTGAGTCTTGTTGTTGTCACCCCTAAAATCTTTGCTAGTTTCCATGCGCTCTTGGATGGCCACTTGTCCCAGTTCATGTTGTGCTTTTTCTTTGGGGGCCGGCCTCGGGCCAGACTTTTCCCTTTTTGCTCCCCAGGCTGTAATACTTGTAAGAAATTGCTGCACTTTGCAAAATTGTTTGGCTGTTCTAGTCAGTCGTTGAGCCAGATTCTCCAAGGGCCCAAGTTGCATTTTGGTTTGATTAAGTTGGTTCAGCTTTAATAGCTCAAACCATTCTCCTCTATCTTAAGGAACTTTGTGCAGTTTTTATTTGTTTTAGAGACACAGGCAGGCTGCCTTATTTTACTGGGTGTGGGGTAGAAACAAAATTATTGAAGCCCTTTCAGGCGGATCATTAGCCACCCAGAATGAGGGCTGCCTTTTTGTGGGGTTGCTAGAGAATGAACCACACAGCCAGAGTTGTGATTTCAGAACGTTTCACTTGAGGGAACAGTTGATTTCTATAGGAGAAATCTGTATTTCATCACTGAACAGCAACGTTCTTGCCTTTATTTGAATTCCGAAGTCAGCGAGGACTGGGGTTCAGATGGCTCCCCAGTGAGGGCATGGGGAGGAGGTGTGTGGTTGTCGGTTGCTGTCCTGGTGGTTCTGACTCAGAGCACGCCTTTGTCCAGCAGAGCCCAACACCACTGCCCCTGCGCCCTCCTCACGGGTGTTCTCATGGCTGAGCCCCTGGCTACACGGTGTCGCTCCAGCTCAGAGAGGGACTTCCTTTCCCCTCTGCCCCTCTACTTTCCCAAGCATCATGCCCTCTTCTAGGGATTGGTCCGTCCTGGTAACATGTCAAGAGTCTGCCAGATGAAGATGATGGTGATCCTTGCTTCCAAGGGGCTTTCTGGCTGTGCTCTTCCAAGACAGATGAGTATTTTTTTGGACAGTCCATGGCGCTTTCAACAGTCGTCACTTGCGCTATAACTCAACTGCTTCCATTCATCTTTCTCTTTCTTATTCAGTACCCAGCTTGTGTATGTTTATGAGACCTGGGTGGGGGGCGAGGGGGAACCATACTTTAATCATTGTGATTGGTTCCCTCTTAGCCCCTTCCACCCCACCCCACCCCACCTTCTTAGTATCGTTGCTCCCTTTATTGGTCCTAAGGAGTTTATCTGTTCCGGATTCCCTGTGTTGCAAGCTCTTATCTGAACCAATGTACATGTTCTGGTCTAGCCAGATTCGGAAGATAGACTTGGGGTCATGGTAGTAGAGGGAGGCGGTGGAGGAAGCATTAAAGAACTTGAGGAAGGTTGTGTGTTTTGTTGATCCTCTTCCTGTGGCCCTTCTGACAGGGGGACTCCAATTGACTGCCAATGAACTTTGGCCTCCACTCTGCTCTCCCCCTCATGCCCTTCAATATGCTTTTCGTTTGTTTGTTTTGAGTCTTTGATGCCTTATACCTGATCCCATTAACACCTCATGATCACACAGCCTGGTGTGCTTCTATGGAGGCTTTGTTGCTTCTCAGCTGGATGGCTGCTTGTTTACCATCAAGCCTTTAAGACCCCAGACACTATATCTTTTGATAGTCAGGGTCCCTCAGCTTTCTTCACCACATTTGCTTACATACCCCTTTTGTCTTCAGGGATTATTTCAGGGAAAGTGAACATCACCAAGTGCCATGTTGGTAGAACAAATTGTTCTTGCATTGAGGGAGTACTTGAGTAGAGGTCCAATGTCTATCTGCTTCCTTAATACTTTAGAAATAAGTATATGTATATAGCTTTATTCTCGTCATTGTATATAAATGTATTTATATATATATATGCCTATTTGCCTCCCGGTTCTTTCCTCTATTGCCTTTTACTTTTGTCCCATCCCACTATCATGTTCAGCCTTCTTTTGCATTTTGTTAATTTCTCTCAGCTCCATTGCCCTTGATTGAGCCCCCTAAGCATCCTATGCCCGGGGCTGAGTCCCGGTGGCGCAGTGGTTGAGTGTGGGACTGCGGCCCATGGGCTTGGCGGTTCAAATCCAGCAGCAGCTCTCAGGAGCAAGACTAGGTAGCTCCCATGACCACCAGAGGACAATGATGCACCCCCCCCCAAATAAAATAAAATAAAGCATCCTTCTTGTCATCAATTTTAGATCATTTATTCTTCCCTTTTTCCTGGTTTTGTTGGCACCCCCTTTCCTTTTCCACATTTTCCTCTCTTCTGTGTCCCCATTAAACTGTTAGTTCCATTGTTCTTTCCTCTGGATTGTTCATCCCACCTACTTTGTCCAGATAGGCATGCATAGATAATAATGCGTACATAAGCAAAGCAAAGCAAAGCATAATTTTAAAAAAAGACAAAAAAGTAAGTTAACAACAGCTAATACAACAAAAGAAAAAAAGAGCAATGAGCATCAAAAACTGAAAAGCCCTCAAACAGTTCCTGGTCTGTCCATTAACCTTTATAAGTGTTTTCCAGTCCAGTCCACTGGAGTGCCATGCCCTGCCCCGAAAGCATTCCTCGGGGGCTTCCTTGCTTTGTTTCCCATGCTGCTCTGCTCAATGGACACATCTCCCACACCGGGTGTCCAGTGCTGTCCCCCTTAGCACTATCTGTCAGCCAGGGACCTTGCCATCGTGTCTTGTGATGGGGCCAGCCCTATGATGCCCTCTGTGCATTGGCCGCTCTGAGCCAGAATGTTGTCCTCAGGGCACTTTTAAGAGGACTCCAGCAGATGTGCCTACTGTACTGTGTCATTTGGTAGGTTGACTGCTGATTCTATGAGCGCTGATTGTGGAGCCAGACAAGATGAAATCCTAGCCAACGTCAATCTTTTCTCTGTGTATCATGACATTACTTATTGGATCACTTGTGAGGATTTTTTGATTTCATTACATTGAGTTGTAATCCATATTGGAGGCTGAAAAACTTGGTCTTCATCAGCCGGTGCTTCCAGTCTTCCTCACTTTCAGCAAGCCAGATTGTCCATCTGCATACTGCAGGTTGATAACAAGCCTTCCTCCCATCCTGCTAAGGATTCTTCTCCCCGGAATCCAGACTTTCTAATTATTGGCTCAGGATACAGATTGAACAAGGATGGTGAGAGGAAACAAGCCTGACACACATCCTTCTTGAATTTAACTTTTGCTGTATTCATGTTTGCACAACTTCCTCTTGACCCCTGTACACGTTCTGCATGAGTGCAGTGAGGTGTTCCTGTCTTTTTCTTCTTTTCACAGCTATCCACAGTTTGTTATGGCCCACAACTTGAATGCTTTCGTATGTATAGTCAATAAAACTCCTTTCTGATTTACTTTGCTTTTAACCAAGACATCAGCAGTGATATCCTTTATTCATGTTCTCTTCTGAATCCATTCTGAATTTCTGGCAGCTCATTGTCAATGTGCTGCTGCAATCAATTTTAAATGATCTTCAGCAAAACTGTACTTGCACTGATATTATTTATTTTGGGTTTTTTTTTGTGGCTTTTTTTGCTTTTTGGGCATCATTCTCCACTGGTAGTGGGAGTAGGAGACCCAGCCTTCGCTCCTGTGGAGCTGGAATTGAACCTCCATCCCAGTGGGCTGCAGTCCTGTGCACAACCACTATGCCACCAGGGCTCAGCCCGATATTATTATAATATATATCATCTGCACATTCTTGAGGGCCAACTTTCTTTCTTTTTTTTGGGGGGGGGGGGCCATCTCTGCCCTCTGGTGGTTGTGGAAGTTACCCAGCCCTGCTCCTGGAGAGATGCTGCTGGATTTGAACCACCAAGCCAATGGGCCTCAGTCCCGCACTCACTCATTATACCACCGGTGCTCAGCCAGGGCCACCTTTCTTTCAAATGAATACAAGTGTGAATTCCTTCCAGTCAGTTGGCCTGGTAGCTAGCTTCCAAATCTCTTGGCATAGATGAGTGACTGCTCCAGTATGTCATTAGGTCATTGGAACACTTCAATTGGTAGCCCATCAATTCCTGAACTCATGTTTTTGGCTAATGCTTTCAGCGACCTTGAACTTTTCCTTCAGTGTCCTTGGCTTTTGAAATAGTTGAATGTAGGACTAGTTCTTTTTGGTATAGTGACTGTATTCTTTCCCTCTTTGGGGCTGCTTTCTGCATTGTTCAGTATTTTGACCATAAAATCTTTCTCTATTGCAACTCAAAGCCTGATTTTTTTTTCTTGAGCTCTTTCAGTCGAACATATGCTGAGCGTGTTCTTCCTTTTGGTTTTCTAACTTTAGGGCATTGCACATTTCATTCAGATATTTTATTCTTTTTGCTGTAGAAAAAAGGTATTTGTGATGAAATGCTTGTTCTTGCAAAATTCTATCATTTGATCTTCAGCTTTGTTCCAAGGCCATATTTTCCAAATACTGTTCCTTTCTATTTCCAAATTTTGCATTGCAATTGCTAGTAGCTATCGATGCAATGTTAGTAATTACATGCTTGATCAATCTACCAACCCAAGATGTTGGTAAAATTCTTCAGTGGCTGCAATACTAGCTCAGTGGCTGCAATACTAGCTTTAGTGGTTGGTGCAAAAATTAGAGTAATAGTTTTAGTGACTAGATAGATGTATGTGGATAAATACTATCCCATCATTGTAATTTTAGATCTTAAAATGTTCTTTTTGACCCTTAATTTAATTCCATTCCTCTTAAATCTCTTGTTTCCTGCATAGTAAACCATGTGACTGTCTGATTCAAAATGGCCAATTTCAACTCACTAATGCCTAGGAAATCAATTTTTATGCCTTTAATTTCATCTTTGATGACTTTCAACTTTCTGAGATTCAAACTTTGTATATTTTCATTCCTGTCCCATCAGTAAATGCAGATCCAGAAGGCTTTACTCCTGCAAGCTTTACTCTATCCATGTTATTATGATCAGCACTATTTTTTTTTTGCATCACTGCCATCTGGTGGGAGTAGGAAGCTCAGCCTTGCTCCTGGAGAGCTGCTGCTGGATTTGAACTGCCAACCCAGTGGGCCGCAGTCCTGCACTCAACCATTTACGCCAGTGGGTCTCAGCCCCCAGCTCTATTTTTTAATTGCATTTTCTTGTTTATTAGCAGCTTTTCCTTATTCATCATTTGAGTGCCTTCTGAAATAGGACCTCATCTTCTTTCTCTGTCATGCTTTTTTGCTACGCATTAGGGTTTCAGGATCTGACAATGGCCCTCTGCTATCCAGAAGATTTTCAGCAGCTACTTCCTCCGATGTGGACAAGCCCATATTCCTTCTTTGTAATCTGTTCTTAATGTTAGAAGCTCTGCTGAACCTCTTTACTTTGGGTAACCTTGCTCGTATCTGAAATACTGATGACCTAGCTCCCAGCATCAAGCAATATACCATCCCCCACAGTATGATGTATGACAGACAAGTTGTGGGGCAGGGGTGGGGTGGGGGAGATTTATTAGTGACTGTTTATTACTGAGGACAACGGTGGCTCTTCACTCCACAAATTCATATAACTCACCTCAGAATTGTCCCAAAGAGGAGCAAGAAAGTTTTTATGTCCACTTTCATCCTTCATTTTTGGGTTGTTTTGCTTCCAGTCTTTTGAAGACAAATAGTTTTATCTGTTATCAAATTAATGTCCTTGGAAGTTTGTCCTCCTGTTGTGATCAGAGGCAGGACGATCTTCTACATTTAGTGCTCATACCGCTTTAGTAATCTTTAATCTAGAATAGTTCATGGACCTTCTGTTCTCTCTCTTCCTGGTCTTTAATGACATTGAATGTTTTAAAGCGCCTGATGTGTTTGTTTTGTAGACTGTCTTAATATGGGACTTTTTGATAGTATTGTCTATATGGTATAGTTGATTCCCTACTTCAGATGAGAGTGTTCCAGTTACACTTTTTGTCATGGTTTCTTATTAATCGATGCTGTGTTCTTCTTGAAAGCGTCTCGCCACAAGGCACGTGGTCTGTGCATGTTGCAATGTTGGTGGCGCTCCGTTTGGCTATTTGGCTAAAGTGGTATATGATTAATTTCTATGTTACAAAGATACACTTTCTATATGGTAATTAATATATATAGGACAGGACTTAGAGATGATCATGTCCCCTGAAAGTGATTTTAGTATCCATTGGTGATGCTAACTTAAATCAACCAGTTGTGTTTGTATCTTTATGAATCTTATACTACCTAGATCACACCTCTTAAATTGGAAGCTTTGTGGGGTTAGAATCTTGTAAACCCACCTATCTCCTATTTTTTTTAAATGGTACATGCTTAATATCTTTTTTTTTTTTCAGGGATTGGGTAAATTAATGAGACTGTTTTCTTAGAAAAATGAGGAAAAAAACCTTTGTTTCATATTTTCACTTCAACTCAATTATTTCCCCCCTCCTGATTTGTGATCTAATGAAAGATCATATATCACACATTTTCAGTTTTTTTCTATTGCTTCACATTTCAGGATGTTTTTCAAAGTTTTTCCCAAATGGCAATGGTTCTTTTTCATTTCTGTGAGTGCAAAACTACTTACTGTGTGCACTTAAACCAACCTTCTATCTATCTTGCTATGATCTTTCTTCCACAGAAAATACACATAAATAGTATTCTAGAGGCTACACCTGAATCAAAACATTTTTAAAAGTCTTATTCTCCCTTTTTACTGTTTCATGACAACAATCATTACTAGTTTTCAAATTATACTTAATTCCTAACTACATAAAAATACTACAAATAATCATAGAAAGGTTGATGAAACTTAATTTTTTATGGTGTCAGCTGCATTGCAGTCATTAGAAAAAATTGGTAATAAATTATATTAATGAAGCAGTTTGTGAATATGCATTAGAAAATTACTAAGATTAACATTTTTAGCAGTGGAATATTTATTACTCAATAAAGTTATGCTAATTTATAGCCTTTGGCTTAAAACATTATTATTTTATGCAGTGAAATTATACAAAAACACAAGGTTAGAGGTTTATTTAAAACACATTATTACATTTGGAGATGGAGTATTTATACTCCTTTTCTAATTAGTTAGTCTACGTTGTTAAGGATCTTCACAGATTCCTTCTGTTATACCTTGGAATCATGCAGCTTAATTTCTTTTTAAAAATATTAAAAAAATATATATATTTTTTTGGGGGGGGCATCACTGCTCTCCGGTGGTGGGAGTAGGAGGCCCAGCCCCACTGCTGGAATTGAACCTCCGTCCCAGTGGGCCACAGTCCCACGCACAACCATTACGCCACCGGGGCTCAGCCCTAAAAAAATATTTTATTGACATATAATTCACATACCATACAGTCCAATGTTTTAAATATATTAAAATCATCACCAGAATCAGTTTTAGAACATTTTCTTCATTTTTTATACTCAGTGTTATTAGATATCCATTTCCCCCCAACTTCCTCACCCACAGCCCTAAGAAACTATTAAATCTACTTGCTGTCGCTATAGATTTACCTGTTTAGAATTTCATGTAGAGAAAATCATACAATCCCCCCAAACAACAAAATTAAAAAAAAAAAAACTCGATCCCAAACCAGAAAGTAATAAAAATTATAACAAGTTTAATATGTGTCAACAAGGAAAACAAATGATAAAATCTAACTTATCATTAACTATATCTGTATTAACTCACTTTCTGGTAAATTCTGTCTAAGGACAATGCTGTTTACTTTCCTAGTCAATAGTTCTAGAGAATTCAATGGAGGCGTACTCCTAACGAGAAATCTACAAATGGATTTTAGGTTTTCCCTCTCTTCTGGAGTCTTGTGTAAACCAGGTGTTTAGAATTTAAGCACTAATACATTCCTCCTCTGATCTTGGATTTTGTTATTTGCACATCTTGGATCACATGGGCTGATGTGCTTCTTCTGTGAGGGCTTAGTTGATATCCCATTTTATTTCTTTCTTTCTTTTTAATCATTTTACTGGGGGCTCATATCACTCTTATCACAATACATACATACACCCATTATATATCAAGCACATACTTTTCTTAAAAAGTATGCATGGGACATATATATCTTTGTACTGAAAAAGTAAATTGTGCTGCATACAAAAACATCTTTTAGGGCTGAGCCCCGGTGGCATAAGTGGTTGAGTGCGGAACTGCAGCCCACGGGCTTGGTGGTTCAAATTCAGCGTCAGCTCTCAGGAGTGGCACTGGGTAGCA
>PVJH01049170.1:0-10446 GCA_004026705.1 Nesogale talazaci
AACCAGATTTATAAATCAACAACAATAAATTAAGTGAGTACAATTGGGCAAAGAAGAAATTGAAATCTCACTGTTTGCAAACCATCTGAATTTATATAGAGAGAACACCAGTATAAGAGTGATGGCAAAATTGGGAAATTAAGCAAAGCAACAGAATATAAGATTAACAAGCAGAAGTCAATTTAACTTTCATATAATAATTAGAGTTCTGAAAAAGACATAAAGAAACAATACCATTTATAAAACCACACAAAAGTTGAAATATCTAAGAATAAACCTAACCAAAGAAACAGAAAAACTATACAAAGAAACTACAGAAAATTATTAAAAGAAACCAAAGAGACCTACACAATGAAAGAACAACCTGTATTCATGGATAGATGTGATTGAACAGCAGAATGATATGATGCCTCAATTAGCTACTAATAAAAGGTTTTGAGGGGGCAAAAGTCAAGGAATGGTTTGCACACTGAAGAGGAGTTCCATAAGTGAAGATGTTTGGAAAAATTATTAATGTGAAACTGTTTTTCTCCCTGCCCTCCAAAAAAAAATCTCTGTTCTCCATGGGACATGCTGATGGCATTTATGATAAGTATGGTAAAAGAATACAACACTGACAGAACTCTTAGTTGATTTTCTGATTTTAAATTATGCCGCATCTTCTTGTTCTATTAAATTAACTGTCTCTTAATCTATGTCCAGGTTCTGTATGAACACGATTATGTTTTCAGGCAACCATTTCTTGCAATGTTGTCTATAATTATTAGAATGCACACAAATGTTTTTGTACTGTGTTAGTGTAACAGAAAAGCTTCTATCTGATATCCTCTGCTAAACCCAACTCAGTCCAGGAAAAATATTTCCTATTCCATATCTTCTTCTGAATCTACTTTGAAGACCTGGCAGAATCCTCAGGATGTATAGTCTGTTGTTGTTATTGTCATCTGCCATGAAGGTGGCAGGACTCACAAGAGTCAACGCACAACAGAATGAAACACTGTATAATCCTGAACCCTGTTCACAATTATTCTTGATGTACCACATTGTCAATCTGTCTCATATAGAGTCATCTTCTTTTATGAAGTGACACTCAACTTATTTTTAATTTATTATTATTTATATACTCCCACTCATTCTGCATGACATTATTTATTGGCTTAACATGTTGGACTGATCTATGAGTCCGAAACACCTTGATTTTTATATGATTTAAATTAACATCAAATGAGATTAAAATAATGTTATGAAGATGTTATTTACTTTCCACAAATACATTGCATTTGTAATTTTGTACAATATAGATTACTGTGGCAGTCATGTGCTTATGTTAATTTTATGATTGAAATATAGGGGTGTAGTCTGGCCTGTTAATCTGGAGATAGCCATTGAGTAGCCATTGAGCCCTCTGTGTGGGCATGGCTTTCACCTGAGACTCCTGGGAAATCTCACGGTATTTCCCTCATGAAGATGTGAAGCTATCTTCCCCAGTTGTTGGGAGTTAGTTTCAGAGATGATTAATCACAGACAACACAGAATGGCGGCATCCGGGAGGCTGGAGTAGCCAGCGGACAGACCACACAGCTTTGCCCTGATGGAGCCGGACCTCTGAGGCTGGGGCAGCCACATGGAGGCCTCTTCCAGCGATGAGTTGTTTCTGCCACCACGGGATGCTGTTGATGGACCCTGAGCCCTGGAAGCGAGGAGCCATGGGGAGACCCCTGTCGGTGCCGGGACTTTGTAGCCACTGACCTGTGACTTCGTGAGTCAGAAGGAGACTTTATGCACTGATTTCGGGCATTTGGGTTAATATCGGACGTGTGACTTTGAGCTGGATTGCGCTGGGATGGTTTCTCAATGTCCTGTTCCTCTTGAATATAAATCCATTCCTTATATCCATATGCGTGTCCTTGAATTTGTTCCTCTAGTCTACCCGGACTAACTCAATTACTTTATATATTAATCCCTACTTTGTCTTCTCAGTATGTTCTTAGTATAGAAACTTCATTAAAATCTATCCTTCATGGCTGACCCAACAGGTATTTGAAATAACAATGGATAAAAAATATAATCCTGACACAACCCTTTGCCGATTTTAACTCATGCTAAATATCCTTATTCTCCTAGAAAAACTGCCTCTTAATCTATGTCTGGGTTATATATGAACACAACTCTGTGTTCAAGCATTCATTCTTTATAATAGTACCTATAACTGCTATGATTCACACAAAGGCTCGTGCATGGACAGCATAACACAAATAAGCCTCTCTCTGGTGTCTTCTACTACCAACAAGATCGATCTGACTCAACCCAGCACAGCTATTTCTTCTTCCATGTCTTCTTCTGAACATAGCTTTCATATCTGCCAGTACTACCTGTATACAACCATAGTGAATTTTGAGTGTCCAGTTCTAAATAAATATTTACAAAGATGGAATATTGGCTACACGTGAGCAAAGTTGGAATCTAGGGATAAACATTCACAGTATAGGAAAACTTTAGTTAAGCAAAATAGATTTCTCCAATTCCATTGTGGTGCTGCACAAGTTTTCTCTTATAAGAATACTGAACATGGTTCACAATCACAAAGTGTGGGCTTTCTTAGGCACTGCCTTGATATTTTTTTTGCATTTCTATAGAATGTCTATGTATTCTCCAAATATCCTTGCTTGGCTTCCTTCTTCTCTTCCTCCTTTTCAACCTCCTCTGGAATATTTCCCTCCTCTGTGACCTACGCATTTTTGTATTTCATAATAAATCCATATTGCTAATATTTTATAAATAATTCCATTCACTAAAAACTTTCTGAAAGTTTGCAAAAATTATTTTTTAATTTTATTATGCTGTTTCTTAGTATGTGTGCATGGCACTGCTCTGTAAGTGCAAAGCAGACATTTTTAGAAACTTGAAAAAGATTTTGACAAAACTGAGATTAGATGACTGTGCTAGTGTTTTGTGTTTTCTTTGTGCAAGAAGACAATAAACTTACCTTCAAGTTTCTGCACTGATTCTTCAAAAAATATAAAATTATTATGACAGAAATGAATTTATTTTTAATTTATTATTATTTATTTATATGTACTCCCAGCAATCCTTCTGTGACATTGTTCATAGGTTTAATATTTTGTAATGATCTGTAGTTCCTATATACTCTGAATTTGATTTGATTTATATTAGTATCAAATGGAATTAAAATAATAATACAATGATTTTATTGGATCTCCCAAATGCAATATATTTATAATTTTGGCTTGATTTATAGATTACTTTATATAAGTTAATACCTATTCTGTCTTCTCAGTCTGTAATCAATATGGAAGTTCTATCAAACTCTGCCCCACCCCCCAGCCCCGCACTGCTGGTCTTTGAAATAGCTATGGTGAAATAATGCAACACTGACACCACATTTTCCTGATTTTAAATCATGATGTTTCCCTTGTTCTGTTTGAACATCTGCCTCATAATACGAGTGTGGGTTCTGTGTAAACACAGTTATGTGTTCAGGTATTCGCATTCTTCACAGTGTTATCTAGGGTTGTGATGATGCACTCAAATGCCTGTGTAGACTCAGTACAACACACACAAGCCTCTCTAGGATTCTAGTACCAAGAGAATCAATCTGACTCAGACCAGAAAAATATTTCTCATTCCATGTCTTCTGAATCTAGTTTGAATATCTGACAATATCATCTTTATGCACCCCATAGTGATCTTTAAGTCTCAAATCATTGATACATAGCAGCAAAGATGGACTTTACCATTTGCAAAGAAATACTCTAAGACACTTACATTATGGAAAACCTTTAATTGGGCAAAACACAACTCTTCAATCCTTTGTAGGGCAATACAACTAAACTCTTAAAGCCACACTGAATATGTTTGCCATTCACAAAAAGTGAGTTTGTTTGTATGCTGTCTGGGTGTTTTTGTTACATTTATACTGAGCATCTATGCATTCTTCCATACATCTTGTTTGGCTTCCTTTAAACTTTCCTCTGAGGGTGCTGCCTTTCTCCTTCCTTTTCAATTTCCTCTGCCATATATCCCTGCTCTGCCACCCACAAAACTTGTGATTTCACAGGAAATTTAGGTTGCTAATACTTTTATAAGTAATACATGTTCTGTGAAATGTTCATGAAAGACAAGAAAAAATTTAGTTATGTCTCTTAAGATAGTATAATAGTGTTCTATAATCCTAAAACCTAAGCATTTTAAAAAATTGAAAATATTTTGGAAATTTGTAGTTGGGTGAACTGGTTCCTGTTTTCTCTCGGTTTGTGGAGGAAGACAAAGAAAATTACCTTCAAACATCTCTTTTATCTCTGGAAAAGAGAATACAATATTTCATGAATTAAAACTGATATCTTATTTTTAATTGATTATCATTTTCACATATTCCCACCAATTCTTTTGTATCACATTACTCATATGCTAAATATTTTGTAATGATCTGTGGGTCCTACATATTTAGAATTTGATATGATTTACATTGTTATTAAATGGGAGGCAAATAAACATACAATGATTTCATTTTTTCTCCACACATACATGGATTCATAATTTGGCATGACATTGGATACTTTATATAGTTAATATTAGTAGGACTTTATGAATCAGTATTTCCACATAAAGTAATCTAGATCCATAAAAATTGGGTTCCCAAACTGGAAAATATGCCTATGTATAATGTTGACTTTCTGGGTTCAATACAAAGCTTGTTTCCCTTAAATTATATTTTGTACTAAAGAATGGATATGAGTATTTCTTCTTTTATCTTTTCTTTTTCTAATTAACAAGAAATTCATTGAAAAGTTAGATGCAATTTTCAAGTAAAACAAGTATTTCAGTAAAATGGAATTACTCTGTAGCTAATCAACTTCTATACATAGCAAGTGCTGCATTCACTGGTCATCTACGATTCTTGTTCCTTTGGTTATTTTCTCTATATATGATTTAAAATACTCACTTTTTACACCTCCTTGTTCACCTGAAAAATTAAAGTGGAAAAGTCAATTAATAATAAGCAGAAGCAAGTTTACAAATGAAGTAACAAAAATTAAATTTCTTCATTCCATGAACAAAACTCCTTTCACAATCCATTACCAAAATCTAAGAGTTTTGTTTACACATTTTCAAGTACTGATTTTCCTCTAATTGATCTTTTGCATCTGTGCCAACGTGGGAACTTACCATTCACATCCATCATTTTCTCTGAAAAATAAATTAGATAAATATTAGAACAATTTGAGGAAACAACTGAGACAATCTCCTCAAGAATAAGTTAACAGTTGTGCATAACTTAACAGAGTTTTAAATTTATTTGTGGACCTGAAAGGCCAGTCTGTGTGTTCTTTGTAATATTCTGGAACTTATAGTTCCGTGTTTATATTGTCTAATGTTAGCTTTCCTCAAGTCTGTTCTGGCTTATGATGATCCTGTGCTCAAAAAAGCAATACATTTTCCTGTCCTGTTTCATCCTCATAATCATTGTTTTGGGTTTTTTTTTGGGGGGGGGGCATCACTGCCCTCTGGTGGTGGGAGTAGGGAGCCCAGCCTTTGCTCCTGTGAAGCTGCTGCTGGAATTGAACCTCCATCCCAGTGGGCCGCAGTTCTGCGCACAACCACTACGCCACCAGGGCTCAGCCCAATCATTGTTTTGTATATGCTATAGAAGTACCGATAATTTTGTATTTGTGCAAAACTTTTTTTCAATTATAATGCTTGTAAGGGGATCAAGATTAGAAACCTAGTCTTCATTGTATTTCTCTAAAAATAAGCAAGATAGTCATTGCAAAAAAAAAAAACTTGTGGAAATGCAATTATTAAAAAAGCTGAGGGCTGAGCCCTGGTGGCGTAAATGGTTGAGTGCAGGACTGCAGCTCATGGGCTTGGCGGTTCAAAGCCAGCAGCGGCTCTCAGGAGTGGCACTGGGTAGCACCCATGACCACCAGAGGGCACTGAGGCCCACAAAAATAAAACAAACAAACAAAAAGCTGAATTTCAGGTATATTATTTCATCAAAAATAAGATCTATTTTTTCAGAGTCAAGAAATATTGCATTCATACACTTAAAGACTAGCCTTACTTGGTTATTTCTAATATTCTAGTAAAGTTCCAATTAGTGTCTCTTTGTTTAAATGGTAAATTCACTCAGTTACTAACTAAAATGGTGGAGATTAATTTCACTCAGAGGCTTCTGGGAATAAAGTTCTGGTGATCACAATATTAGCCATTCAAAATCCTGACATACATGAAGTTGTAAAGAGGTAGGGTTAGATTGAATACAACTGGAATTTGGGATTGATGAACCTTAAGGCAAACAGAACAAAGTCTATCTTTCTCTTCCTTCCTGTCATCTGAAAAACAAACTAAATGCATATTTAGTAAATCTATATTTAAACATTGTAAAAATGAAGTAACATCACTCAAATAGATTATAGTTTATGTTTATGATTGAAATTAGCACCTTACCTCTCTTATCCTTTACCTCTTTGAAACAGAAATTATTAAATTTTACATAAGTAATTTTTAGATTTGACAAAATCCTCATCTTTTTTCCTTTCTTGGTACTACACAATGCTTTTCCCTCCCTTTGTGTACCGGTTGTGTTCCATTTGCAGAAATAATTTTAGCTTTTCTCATGAAGAATATCTCCTAGAGACACATCATTCGATGGGCCTATCTTTGTGTGCATACTCCTCAAATCTTTTTCATTTCATTTGACTTGATTGCTTAATTGTTTCTTTTGAGGTGCAAATGTTTTGAATATTGATGAGGAGCCCTTTCTCAAATTTTCATTTCATGGACTGGGCTTTTGTAATTAGAAACTATTTACCTACTCCAGAACTGTACAGATTTTCTAGCATGCTTTCTTGAGAAAGTTTTTGAATACTGTTCTTATATTTATATCTGTCATCAACTCTAATATCTTTTCCATGTTAAAATGGGAAGTGAAGATATAAACTCACTTTTTGGCAAGTAGAAACTCAAACAACAGTTTGGGAAACTTGTAATTATTCCTGCACTGCTAAAAAGACTATCTCTTTTCCCAAAATTGTTTGACATAATTGACATGTTATTTGAACATAAGTGTAAACATTATCTCCTAGGACTTTCAGTTCTGTTCAAGTGATTGCATTGCTCCTCCTTGTGCCCATTTCATGCTCTCTTAAGTGTAGCTTTATGGGAAGTTTGAAATTGGGAAACAAAAGCCTTATAATTTTGTGCTTTGTTTTCATAATTGATTTGTCAGACTGTCGTGTTTACAAACACTTAGAAAGGGTCTGTTGGAATTTTGATAGGGAATGTTTTAACATATAAATAAAATTTAGCACAAATTGATATTTTACCCATATTGTCTTCCAATTGGTTTCTGCACATGTTTACACTTCTTTAATTTCTCTCAATAATATATTTTATTTATTCTGTTGAAATGCTTATTTTGCTAATGGCTGTTTTTGAAATGAAGCTCAATCAGTATTTAACTATAGGTTGTCTTTTGCTAACTCAGTCAATCGTCAAGTACAGCTACTGGCTGCCTTGCTATTCAGCAAGTCAATAACTATGTTTTGGTTCCTCCTACATCCTCATTTGATGGATTGAGAACGTGGATGTAAAAGTGGACTCAGCACAACAATTGTGCGGATGGCACAGGATTGCACTGTTTCATTCTGTGGTGCGAATGGTCGTTATGAGTCAAAAGTCGCTCAAAGGCACCTAAAAACAACTGCCATGACGCCAGCAGGGGAATTTTGGGAAAACTAAACAAAAAGTAGCAGGCAGCCTTTATAGTGAGTGCCGCATTCTGCTCCCAGTGTTGTGATGGTAAATTGTATGTCTTAACTTGACTAGGATATTGTTTACAGTAGTCTTTCCAAACACTAGAGCAGTTGTTCTATAGTGTAATGTAAAGCAAAGTAATTTATCCATCAATTGAAAGAAGAGGTTCTTTCTATTTTATTAATCTATTTATTGGGAGCACTCATGGCTGTTGTAACAAGCCATATTTCAACTAGATCAAGCATAATTTTATCATAGCTATCACCATCTTCTTGAATTCTTTAATACCAGCTCCCCTCATCACTTCCCAGCCCCACAGACCCACAAGAACCCTTATTGTTATATATTTTTATTATTTGCCATATCTTACACCACTCTATATATCGATTCACCTGCAATTCTCTTATTCATTCCCCTCAAGGGTAGTTATACATCCATCCTTGCTATCAGCTCCTCCTTCCCCCTCCTCCACACTCTATTTTCCCATACCCTCAGGGAATCATTGCTCCAGTTGCCCTTTCTGAAAAGTCATCTAGCATGACTTTCATGCATCAAGTGCTCTTAATAATACAAATGAACATATAAAGGTCTAAAAAGATTAAAAGGTAAAACAAGGACCATAATAGTAAAGAGAGGAAATATAAAAGAACTAAAGTATAGTTATGTGTTTCATTAGTGTTTATACCACTCTCTAGATTTATCATCACTCCCATGTGGGCCTTCTGTTAGGAACTCTCCAGTTGTCTTACAGTTGGGTTTGAGTCTCCACCCTATTAACACTTCTTTCCATTCATTTGATTGCTTGCTTTTAAGCTTCTGGTACCTATTACCATCAACACCTCATGATCACACAGGCTAGTGTACTTCTTCCAAGTGTGCTTAGTTGATTCCCTGTTAGAAAGCTATTTGTTTAACTTCAAGCCTCTAAGACCACAGATGCTTTGTCATTTAATAGCCAGACACCTTTAGTTTTCTTCACCACTTTTGCTTATGCACCCACTTTATTTATGCAAGCCAGTGTCTTTAGCGATCATGCAGAGATGATATGATTTTATATAGTGAGAGTCACAAAAGTATGCAATCAGAGAGCTGAAAATGAAAGAGGAATAGGGTAGAGTGGCAGGATACATGATCTGCAAACCGAAGTCAATTGTATTGCTATGTACGTTGGATGGAATCACAGAAAAAGAGATCAAGAAGGCAGTATCCTTCACAATAGCCAAAAATAAATTGGGTTATCCCATTGAGTTATCCAATAAATTGAGTATATAACCTAGCCAAAGTTGGGGAAAGGAGCATCCTTGTCTAGATGTCTTTTTCAGTGGGAATACTTTCATCCTTTCTCCATTGATTGTAACACTGGCTGTTGGTTCTTCATATATAGTTTGCATTATATTAAGATAATTCCCTTCAAATCCTATCTTCTTAAATGTCTTATTTAGAAATAGGTTTTGAATATTGACAATTTTTTTTCTGTATCTATTGATATTATTGTGTGGTTTGTGGTGGATAATGTTGATGGATTTTCGATGGTGAACCATGTCTGGTATAAATCCCCCATCATCATGATGGATTGCTTGTTCTATATATTTTGTATTGTTGTATTAATCTGGGTAGACAAGAGACACAAATTCATAGACACTCATATATGTGTGAGTTAGAGGTTTATATACAAAAGCAATTAAATATTGAGAAAACATCTCCACCCACTCCAGATCAAGTAGTTAAGTCCAAAATTAATCCATATGTTTGATACCAATCTATAAAGTCCCCTTCAGACACAGGAAACACATGCAAAGACACAATACAGGAAGATCATAGACCAGTGCGTGAGAAATCTTGGGAATCCAGTGGTGCTATAGTCATCTCAGTGCTGAAAAGAGTCTCCATGTGGCTTCTCCTGTTCCCAGGGCTGCATCAGGGTAGCTCCATGTGGGTTCTCCTAATGGATGTCTCATAGGCTGTGAGCAGAGAGAGAGTCTCTCCTGCCTCCAAGATGGAAATCCAGGAGTTTCCACAATTCTCAGAAGGTCAAGCCCACACAGAGGCTCTATTATCCATTACTCAATTGACAGACTACTCCACCTCTTCATTCAGAATCCTCAGTTCTCACATTGGCACTAGATTATGCAACTACCACAATTGCACTGGCCAGAACTTTGTTAAGGAATTTTGCATAGATTGTCATTAGCAATATTAACCTGTATTTCCTTTTCCTGTGGGATCCTTGCATGGTCTAGGTATCAGTGTATCAGTTGGATCCTTGCATGGTCTGAGTAGCTTCATTAAATGAGCTTGATAGTTTACCATATGAGATAATTAATGTTTATTGTGGCAACCTGGCTGATAAACACATGTGGGGTTAATTGACAGGAGGAGAGAAAAATGCCTCAGTGAACCTCACCTTTCTAGTTCTAGGTCTCTTGTTTTGTGATGGTTGGACCAGGATGCAGCTGCCTTAACCAGTTCCCTGTTTCATCTGGCAAGGATCACTTCCCATGAGACTTCGCTAAGGAGAAGCCACATGGACCTACCTTATGCAGTCTGGGTGCAGGAGTAGCCACGTGGAGACCCCTTCCAACACTGAGATGTTTACATGCTCACTGATTCGACTTTCTCCTCCAGTTACCATCTTTGCATGTTTTGTGAGATTGAGGAGGATTTTGTAGA
>PVJH01049171.1:0-10452 GCA_004026705.1 Nesogale talazaci
AGCCATCAAAGTCCTTATATGAGGACCTTGTATCTGAGGGTCTGAGGGTCCTTGTGTCTGCAAGAGGACTGCCACAAGTGCATGGAAAATGGAATGGAACGATAATAGGGTCTCCCCACAAACTCTTTGAATCCTCTGTTGTAAATCACTCACCACCCTGCCCTCCGGTCGATGCCCACGCTCAGCGACTCTTTCCCTGAGCCAGCGACAGGAGTGGAAAGCCCCGTCTCTCTCCTGAGGAGAGGCCGGTGGGTGTGAACTGCTCACTGCGCAGATAGCAGCCCGAGGCGTACCCACGGCCCCAGCTGGGCTCCTAGAGACTGTTATGGTCAATACGTAAAACTGAGTTTCTCGCTGCCATCCGGTGGGACGTGTTGTATTTCACATTTTCACCTCAGGTGCACCTCAAAATGAGATTCGCATACGTCTGCGGGCCGTGTAGAAAAGCACATTCCAACGCCTTTCTTTGTCACTTCACTCCACTTGGGAGAGGCGCTGGTGAGGGGGTGCTTCAGCGGGGGCTGCTGCTCGCGTGGTCGGCAGTTCCTCAAGAGAAAGCCTGGGCTTCCCACTTCCATCCACAGTTACCTTTGGTGTCAGCTTTGCCTCGATGGCAGGGGGATTTACTCCAGGGGCCTAACTTGCTGGCTGGGTCAACGGGACAGGTTCTGTGACCATTCTCGAAGTGAACCGTGCTTTTCCTGCGGTCCCCCGTGCCCAGGTCGCCCTGAGGTGGGGACGCGGGGTCCAGGTCCTGCCTGCGGACACCCGTTTCACATTAAAGCGGCCGGGTGCCCCAGCAAGCGCCCACCCCACAGTGCCCTGGGGGAAAAGTGGGAGCTGTCTCCCAGTGTCGCAGAGTTCAGCCCTTGACCCTCTTCCTCTCTGCCCCCCAGGACCTGGCAACTCCGCAGGCCTTTGCCCGAAACCCGTCCCGGGTGTGGGAGTTCTACCACTACCGGCGCGAGGTCATGCAGAGCAAGGACCCGAACCCTGGCCACCTGGCCATCGCCCAGTGTGAGGCCCGCCTGCACGGGCAGGGCCGGAGGGTGATGGTCATCACCCAGAACATCGACGAGCTCCACCGCAAGGCTGGCACCAAGAACCTTCTGGAAATCCACGGTGAGGGAGGGGCCAGACTTGAGCCCATGCTGGCCCCTTCTCTTCCTCCCACAGGGTACTCGTGGCCATCCTCGGGGTCCTCTGGCCCTTGGGCAGCCCCCTCAGAGGACGGGAGGCCCTCGTGGCTCGCTGCCTTCCCAGTCTCTTCTCCTTTTCGTCAGACTCGTCACTTCAAGTGTGGTCGCTGGGCGCCCCTGGGAGCTCACTGGAAACGCGGCCTCTCAGGCACCCTGCCCAGAGCCCAAAGGCAGAAACCCCATTGTCACCAGAGGGACTCCGGGTTGGGCCCCTGACCAGCTGGGCCACCGCAGGACTGGTCTCAGGAAGACGTCAGGATAGTCAAGGGTGCCCATGTGCTTTCCTTTGTTCCCCATCCCCACTCCACCCCCTCCCCACATTGGTCGTGCTTCAGCTCCGTCCTGGCGCCTCCAGGGAGCAGGCAGCTCAGTGACCGCCACGGCGTGGAGCTCTCCGAGCTTCTGACACCCCTGCACAGAGCCTGCCTTGCCTCCTCCTGGCCGCTCTTCTCTGTCCTGGCCGGTGACCTCTTTCCCTCCTGGTGTCGCCTCTGCACCCTCCCCACACTCTGATTTAATCTCGGAGCATTTGCATGTCAGGAGTCAGCAAAAGTGCACCCCCAAGGGGCTGCAGCAGCAGAGGGGGGTGGCAAAGGAAGGCACGCGCCCTGGGACGTGTGCCCTGCTGGCTGGTACGCTCAGCTGATAGCCCAGAGGCAAGGTCGAGTCCACGCCGAGGACCCTTGGAACAAAGGCCTAGCAACCTGCTTCTACCCACACGAGCCATTATCCACGGAGTCGCAGCCACCATCACAGCTCAGGACACGGGGCTGCCTCCTGGGGGGCTGCACAGTATCAACAATGAATCACTCATCCCGTACGGTGTAGCCCTGTGAGCAAGGGTCTTTCCTTGCTGCACAAATGTCTATCAATTGAACTGCTTAGGAAGAAAAGACTCCTGCTTCCTTCCATCAAAGCTCGGGAGACCCCCCCCCCACACACACACACCCAGACTTCTGACCGTTTCTCAGCCTCAGCGTTAGGAAAGTGTGCCCTTAGCTGTAGGTTGGGTTCTCTCCTCCCTGCTGCCCTCTGGTCATTCACCTGAACGTCCCTTCAAGGCCATTGGCAGCACTTGAGGCTGTGGCTAGTGATCACACCTGCCTCCTTCCTCTCCTGACTGCACCTTTCAGTGCATGCAGTTCTAGTGTTTTCAGTGGGCTCTCCTGCTTTGATATCTCCATGACTCCTAGGGTAAGCATATTGCAGACGTGGAGGTTTAAATCTCCATTAGGCCCATTTAGATATGGAGACCATTGCTCTTGACCACGCTGTGTCCTGGACTTGCCGGATTTGTGTCTTTCAGGTAGTTTATTTAAAACTCAGTGCACCTCTTGTGGAAACGTGGCCGCAAATTACAAGAGTCCCATCTGTCCAGCTTTATCAGGAAAAGGGTCAGTATGCTGCATTGCAGAATAAGTATATGTTGTTTTCTCTCGAAAGTCAAACACAACTGTAAAGGAATTGAAAGTTAATCTAAGACACCTGTGAATATTTCCGAGAACTAAGACTAGATACAGTATAGTCATATGCTACACAAAAGATCTGGACATTACTATGTTTAAAACCAAGGATATCAAACTATCCACAGTATGATCCTGGCTTTGTAGTCATACACACACATACACAGATAAAAGAGTAGAAGAAAATACAACAAAATGTTAGCAGGAGTTATTATGAGAGGCACAGTGATGGATGATTTTTTAAAAATCATTGTCATTACAGGGCTGAGCCCCGGTGGCGTAGTGGTTGTGTGCGGGACTGCGGCCCACTGGGGCGGAGGTTCAATTCCAGCAGTGGCACTGGGCCTCCTACTCCCACCACCAGAGAGCAGTGATGCCCAAAAAAAAAAAAAAAGTTATTGTTATTACAATAAAAGAATTGCCTTTTTAAAGTGCACAGTTCAATGCCAGTAATCACACTGAGCATGTGATGCAGGACTGGACTGGTGGCATAGTGAGCTACACCTTGGGCTCCCGACTGTGAGGTCTGCAGGTGGAACTCACCAGCCTTGTTGAGGAGGAAGATGAGGCTCTCTACTCCGTGAAAGAGTTATCATCTCAGAAACTGACAAGGGCAGTTCTGCCCTGTCCTAAAGAATCTCCGCGAGTCAGAATTGACTCAATGGCATTGAGTCTTTTTTTGGTTTGTTTTGCAAGGTTACACAAATTACTCATATTTTTACACAAATAAGTGTTTATGTCACTTGTTTTTTCACAAACTGAACCCCCGTATGCCTTAATTTCCTGAGCATGTTCTGCATGGTGCATACATGATATTTATGTGGATGTGTCATATGCAAAAATATGGTCTTTCAGGGCTGAGTCCCGATGGCGTAGTGGTTGTGCGTGGAACTGCAGCCCACTGGGTTGGAGGTTCAAATCTAGCCGCAAGGCTGGGCTTCTTACTCCCACCACCAAAGAGCAGTGATTCCCCAAAAAACAACAACAACAACAACAAATAGATACTGCACAAGTCCATTTTATTTCTTTGTATGTTGATGAATTTTATAATATTTCTATTGTTAATATGTAGTCCTAACATTCTTAAAGAAACATTTTAGCATAGACTCTGAATCTTGAGAACAATTTTTACTTAATAGTTTTTGTTTTTTTTTTTGGCATCACTGCCCTCAGGTGGTGGGAGTAGGAGGCCCAGCCTTTGCTCTGTGGAGCTGGAATCGAACCTCCGTCCCAGTGGGCCGCAGTCCCGCGCACAACCACTACGCCACCGGGGCTCAGCCCTACTTAGCAATTTTTAATCGCTATAGAATTATACAAGTAATATGTCAATGCCTGTCTCATTGCAAAAGATTCAGATGATAGTAAAGTATGCAGGGAACCCTGGTGGTACAGCAGTGAAGTAATGAGCTGCTCACTCAAGTCAGCAGTTCAAACCCACCAGCTGCTCCACAGCAGGAAGAAGAGGCAGGCTGCTTCCAAAGATGACGGCACGGAAACCGTCTGGGGCAGCTCTCCTCTGTCCCGTAAGGGCTCAAGCGATGATTTAACAGCAGCTGGCCTGGGTTTGATACCAGGCAAAACCTGAAACTCCTCCTAGCCCATGGTGCCCCCACCCCACCCCTACAGCTTTCCTCCCTTGAGGGAAAACCCCTGGCGACTGGTTGTTTGGTGTCCATCCTAGGACCTTTCTACGTGACAATGCAGTGCCCTCAGACTGACCCCGCGGGCCAGAGGGGAGCACTCCACGGGTCTTCCAAGGCTGTGGTCTTTACAGGAGCTGACAGCCTTTTGGGGAGCAACTGGTGATTTCAACCCATCAACCTTTTAGTTAGTAGACAAGTAACCCCAGCACTGCCAGAGACCCTCTTCTTAAAGGAATCCTAAGCCACAGCCAAACCCATGGTGACCTGATAGAGGCTGCTGGATTTGAACCGCTAACCTTGCGGTCAGGCACCCAAGACATCATTAATTACACCCCAGGGACCCTTCTAAGGTAGCATTTATTAGGCATCTTGAACTAAAACACAAACAAACTCACTGCCACTGAGTTGGTCCCGACTCATAAGGACCTTTGAACTATATACTCAAAGCCATCCCCCGGCCATCGAGTCAATGCCGTGTCATACTGCCCCTGTAGGATAGGGCAGCACTGCTTCTGTGAATGTCCCAGGCTGTAAAGCTTAATGGAAGTAGAAAGCGTCATCTTTCTTCCACAGAGTAGTTGGTGTTTTCAGAGTGCTGCCCAACATAGAACTACTATGCCATGACCACTCCCTGAACCATCTACTGCCAGGCAAATCAGCAGACTTATCGGCTATTTTATTTCTTTGATCTTTGCATGTACTGATGACATTATTTTATTGCCTCCCTGATATTTACTTCAGTGCTGCAGAACCTGAAACTGAAGACGCCAGGATCCCGGTTGAAAAACTTCCCCGGTGTGTAAGACGCTCTGACCTCTGGCTGTTGTTTCACAATGCAGAAAAGCAAATTTAGGAGTTACCTAAAAACGTATTTGGTGAGAGACCCATTCAAAGAAATGCACAATGGGAAAAAAACAATGAGGCTAAGGCTTGGTGGGTCTTCAGCCCAGCGGGGTCAGAGAGCTGCTTGGTGGACGAAGGGGTAATTGGGGGCCTGGAAAGTTCTGAGCTTGCCCTGCTGCAGCTGCTTCTCCAGTGTGACCTTGTAGAGTGTAACCATGTAGCAGCCAGCTGGCATCTTGTAGCTCAGTGTCTCCCAAAGTGGGACGGAGACATTACCCCTTAATGGGGCACTGGAACAATGTAGTCAGCCTGCAAGAGCAGATACCTTACAGAACTAGAAAGGGAGGAAGCAGCGAAGGGGGGAGAGAGAATTCAAGCAACCTAGAAATGCCTTTCATGGCAGTCTTTCCAAACCAAATATTAAAAATGGTACATCCAATACTGTTTCATGGAGCTCTAGTTGCATGTGCTGTAGATAGGTATCACTGGAATTGAAAAAGGTTACACGGGCCCCCCCATTTGGAAACACTCAATTCAACTCAGAGCATTTACTATATAAAATCTATTGTAACTCAGCAATGGGGGGCTGCATTTGTTAGCAGAGGGCCCCTCTCAGCCCTACCCCCTTTTAAAATACGTAATCAGTATTTTTTCATGACTACATTCTAAAGCTTCAGTCCCAAAGGGTGTTAAGAGGTCTCTAAGTAAGAGATGGATGTGACAAGAAAGCGGTGTCGGGGAGATGATTTGCGCAAAAGCTTCTCTTGGACAGCCCAGAGCTAGGGGAGAGTGGACGCTGACATTTAGCGGTCAGAGTTCTTGAATGGGGGCTGTAGGCAGGGTCAGAGAGAAAACTGAGGTGGCCCCTGGTGACCCGAGAGACAGGCTGCTGACTGTCGAGGGCCAGTCCTGCAGCAAGCTGTGCCAGCCAGTGCTGGGATGGGAACGAGAGTACCACCATTTAGCTCAACGCCTTCCAACTTGACTGAGAGACATCTGTGAATGCAAGAATCAGAGCACGCCCACCGTGGAATGAAACTCTGCCCTCAGGATAGTTAGCCTTAATGCTTCAAAGCAGGGCCAACTCCTGTGGACTGGGAGGGAGTGTCTGTGGGCCAAAGAGGTTTGGACGCGGCCTCTCTGGACAGATGGGTCTTGGGTGAAGTGACCAGATTTTGAGCAGGACACCATTGACCTGGGGCGGGGGCAGGGGGGAGGTTTCTTGATTAAAAATTTGGTCTATATGGAGCAACAAAATTTTCATAGAGGGCTGAGCCCCGGTGGCATAGTGGTTGAGTGTGGGACTGCGGCCCATTGGCTTGACGGTTCAAATCCAGCAGCAGCTTTCCAGGAGCAAGGCTGGGTAGCTCCCACGACCACCAGAGGGCAGTGATGCCCCCAAAAAACAAAAAATTTTCAGAGAATGCAAAAATAGTATTGTAATAGATTTTAATTTTAAAACTCCATGGGACATTGTTAATTTGTTAAAAAGCAGACGTCTGGTCACTCTCTTGAGTCACCTGGCAGAGCTCCAGTCAGGGTAGGGCTTGGGGTCTGTTTCATGATGACCCTCTTGCAGGTGTGAAGAGGCAGGGTGTGGAGGCCTGCTGCGGCCCCACGTGGTGTGGTTCGGAGAAAACCTGGATCCGGCTATTCTGGATCAGGTGGAACAAGAGCTCGCCCTCTGTGACTTATGCCTCGTGGTAAGTCCCACTGGCCCTGACGTGCAAGATTGGGCTGGAGTTCATTGTGGCTCCTTCCCTCCTTCCCTCTCTCCATTTTCCCTTCCCAACTCCCTTCTCCCCAGCCTCCTCCTCACCTTCCCTGTTTTGGGGTCTTCTTTCTTTCCTTTTCTTCCACGAAATCTAAGAAATCAGATGGTTGACCTTAAAAAGACAACCGCTCAAGATCATGTACTTCCACCCCTCCGGCTTCTCAAAGCCTGTTTTGAACGCTCCGAAATGAAAAGAGCTTGCGGCCAGTTGTGATTTTTAAAGTATGCAACTGTCAATAAATGGTTGTCTTTCAAAATACGACCTTATTAAACTGCAGATTGTTGTTAGGCACCAGTGAGTGGCGTTCAACTCACAGCAGCCCCTGGACAGCAGAATGGGAAGCTGCCCAGTGTTGGTCACCTCCATGACCACTGCAGGGCCGGGCCCGTTGCTGCAGCCACTGTGTTGGTCAGCTGCTCAAGGACCTCCCTCACCACCCCCCCTGCCCCCACCCCAAGCCCTCCGCTTGCCCAAGCACGGCATCCTCCTCCAGGACCTGCTCTCTCCCGATGACATACCATACATATCCAAAATGCTTCTCAGGAGGCTGAACTTCTTTTAAGGAAGATTCACCCTCTGGCAGTCATGGGACTTTCCATATTTTTCACCAACACCCTCAGTCAACTGCGTCTGTTCTGTTTCAGTCTTTGTGTCTCCTTGCCCAACTTCCGCGTGCATATGATGGGATTGAAAGGACCACAGTTCGGTCGGCTACAGTCCAGGGGGTCCTCAAACTTTTTAAACAGGGGGCCAGTTCACTGTCCCTCAGACTGTCGGAGGGCTGGACTATAGTTAAAAACAAAAACAAAACAATTATGAACAAATTCCTTGTGGGGCCTGGGATGAGTGGTCTGCTAAGCAGGACAGCAACTGCGGCAAAAATACCTGGTAGCCAGATAAATGTCCTTGGCGGGCCACATGTGGCCCTTGGGCCATAGTTTGAGGACACCTGGGCTCCACCTATGTCCTCACAGTGGCCGCTTTGCTATTTGACACCAGAAGAGGCTGATTTACCAATACTGTAACATTAGTAGGAGTTACAGTGGACCCAGCAGCACCTGAGAATATGAGGATTATGGAAGGTTGGTAGAGTTTCTAACTTATAAAAGTGATTCTAGGTTATTTATGTAACTTCTTTTTTATCATTTTATTGGGGCTATACATCGTTTCTCACAATACATAAATACATATATCATGCCACGCTTCTTCACATGCCTGCTGCTGTCATCATTCTCCGAACCTCCACCTTTCCACCCAAGCCCCTGACATCAGCCTCCCATCCCTTCCCCTCCATCCTTGCTCCCCACTCCCCCACCAACCCTCAATACTCTATAAATGATTACTGCCCTGTCATAACTTACACTGCCCGATGTCTCCCCTTGCCCTCTCCACCAATGTTCCTCCCCGGAGGAGGTTCTAACTTATTAAAAACGGGGAAAAACCCATGCACCTCCACAAGGAGGGTGGCGAAATCCTCTCGTGGCCACTCCGTCCCTGTGCAGCGCTCTTCTGCGTGCTTTTCTCGGAGGGTAGCGGTGGGTCTCCAGGCGGCTTCCTCACCTCCCCTTGTCCTCTGTCCCCTCCTCAGTGGCTCACCCCATGTAGCTGCCCTCCCACCTACCACGGCAGACCTGAGTTCACGAAAAGCGCCCTAAAAAGTGTTTCTTTTCCCCACAGTGTGGTCATCTGTTCATCTCTGTTTGCGTTGTAGGTGGGCACTTCCTCGGTGGTCTATCCCGCCGCCATGTTTGCCCCTCAGGTGTCTGCCCGCGGAGTGCCAGTGGCTGAATTTAACATGGAAACCACCCCCGCCACAGACAGATTCAGGTATGGGCACCATGAGGGCTCAAAGGGATTGGGTCTTTTGGACACGATTGTCTAAACATTTTTGGGGGGGCATCACTGCCCTCTGGTGGTGGGAGTAGGAGGCCTAGCTTTTGCTCCTGTGGAGCCGCTGCTGGAATTGAACCTCCATCCCAGTGGGCTGCAATCCCGTGCACAACCACGACGCCACCGGGGCTCAGCCCCTATTTTCTTTTAAGAGAAAATACACAATATATACGTTCTTTTTTGGATCTGAAGATGCACTTAGAGAAAAACCAACTGTTGCAAACGGGAACGAAGTGGCTAGGTCTCATAACAGAGGGACACCAGGGGGCTTTTCTTTTCTGGAATTTGGAAAGCACGTCCTGGATGCCTGGGCTTTTTACAACTTAGGAGTTAGTCGTGGCAGTTAGATGTGGGTAAGTGAGATTCCCACTAGTGAAGCTGGGAAATCCCAGGGCAGCGCTTCATCAGGGGGAGGCTGGGAAACGCCCCTGTGCCCCGCTACCAGGAGTGTTTGCCTGGGGGCCGTATGTCCGCTGCTACTAGGCTGGTGTGCGGCATCGTGATGCCCGTGCTTAGTCCCAGTCCACTGTGCCAATTTAGAGCTTACCGCCATCTTTCCCCTACACTTAAATTTTTATTTAAGTGTTAATTTCTGTAACAGTCCAAAAATCTAAGTCCATCCTTCCTGAGTCTTACTCCTGGCGACACCTCCACTTGCCCCCTAGGTCCTGGGACCACCAGTCTATCTGGGAGGAGACAGGCTTGTCCTTCTCCCACCCTTTCACGGAGAAAAGTAAAACATGAGAGGTGCAAGAATGTGTTGAGTGCAATGCCGAAGCCCACTATACAGCAACCCATTTCACCAACGCAGAGACAGCAGACGCTTGTTTCAAATTGTTTCTTGAAATTTAATCTATAAAACACGTATAAAACTTAGGTCCCCAAACGTATTTGGCCCACTGCCCCCTTTCAGAAAAAGAATTATTCAGCCCCTTCTGGCAATGAAAACCTTCTGAACTCTATAGCCCGTGGGAGAAAGATGGGCCTTCAACTCCCAGGAAGAGTTAAAGTCTCTTGGGACCTGCTTAAGACTCACCCTCAGGAAGGGAACACAGAAGATACGATACTATCGAAGAATGTGGAGAGCAAATCAGATGGCACCTGGCTACCAGATAAAATAGTGTCAGAGGTCTTCAAGGCTTGTCTACAAACAAGCAGCCAGCCACCTGAGCAAGACGTAACCTGAGTCCACATGGAAGATGCACAATCCGACGTTGAAAGGAGAGGGATTAGTCTCAGAGTCTAACTGTGAAAATCTGGTTTGCAGAGGGCATTGGGTGATGGTGGGAGCCCAGGTTCATTTGTGGGAGCTACACAGGAAATAAGCCTCCAGGGAATTCCCTGTATCCACAATTGAGGGAGGGGACGGAAGGGGTTCCTAAAGAGAGGGCCATGGCGAGACGAGTTATAGAAGATCAGAGAAATAAATCTGACTTGAATAGTTAAAACCACGTCGTTTGATCCTCCCTCTGATGTATGCTGGGACGATTTGGTTTTCAACAGTGTACGTACTTTTGTTTTGTTTGTTCGTATTAGGCTGCATCTCAGAGGTGTCATGACATTGGGGTCACCCTCTTGAAGTTGTGTTATAGCTTTTCTGATTTTCGGTTTATGAAGCCCCAGATGGATGAGCCTATAG
>PVJH01049172.1:0-10444 GCA_004026705.1 Nesogale talazaci
CCCTTATTTCTAGGTGTGATAATGCAGGCAGAGCTGCTCAATCCAGCCATGGCTTGGGAATGCTTTCCCACATTGTTATAGCTAACTTTCTTGCCTGCAGATAGCAAGTTCCTAGATCTGTCAGGCTCCGGGAAACAAAACCTGTATTATGTGGCATACATGATGACAGTCATAGCATCAACCAAGTCTTCACATATAAACATTTTGCGCCATGATAGCTCAACCAGCTGAGTGTGTTTTCACAGAACAATCTGATAGCTGACGACATTGACCTGTGTTATGCAGGGGAAAACCCAGGAGACACAGTGAAAGGGAAGTGGTCACACACCTCAAGTGTCAGGAGACTAAGCGGGCAGCAGAGGGCACTCATGGTCCACAGGAGAGATTCTGCGACAGAAGCAGGTGCAGGGGATGATTGGTTATTGTCTCCTCTTGTGTCTAGAGCTTTCCAATTCAACCAAGTCAAGAATCTCTCTGGGCCCGCCTCAGCAATTACAGGTATCACATCTCTTATTTTCCTGCAGGGAAGAGTCTGACAATGAAAGTTCCTAGTTCTTCCTGAGAAGACAAGGGACAAACAAATCAAACTTGGGGTAATTTGAAGTCCAATCTCAGAAGGAGCAGTGGTCACTTAATGCTGTTAAATTCTGCCCTTCATGTGCTTCTTTCAACACACGCAGTTTCTCTCCATCCTTATTGTTTCTCCCAAATGACAACAGGTCCCTTCAACACCTTTGGTCACACAGGCTTGTGTGCTTTTTCCATATGGGCTTTGTTGCTTCTGAGCTAGATGGATGTTTGTTTGCTTTCACGTTTTGCAGAATTCATTTAAAGCAAGTCCTTTTCACTTTTATACATCTCCTTTCTTTGTCTTTAAGCATGAATGGTGTTGATTACACGTTTCATTTGGCCGAGTGTGTTTTTCAACATGAAACTATCCCTGTCTTATAGAGTCACTATGATTTGGAATCGCCTTAATGACAGTGAGCTTCGGACTGGTGTGATCACAAAAAAGATGATGGAGTCAAACTTTCCCTTTTCAGTTTTTGAGAAGACTGAGATATTCTCCACTTCATTCCTGGGGCTTCCAATATGAAGAATATCTCATCAATTTCCAACTAAAATATCAAATCTAGTGAAAAAATATTATGTCATGGATAAAGTTCTCTGGGATACACGGACCTTCTCCATATGCATGAATTTCCTGTGGAGATTCTTCTGCGGTTACCTTTCTCTGGCAGAGTCCAGACACCTAACATGGGTTGACAGACTGAGTCTTCCATTCCTTGCCATCAGTGATTATTTTCCTTTCCTTAGTTGTCCTTGATTTGGTCCCAGGATTGCTGACTCTCTCACAGAATCTCAACCTAATCTCTGCTGTATCTGGGGACTGCTGGATGCCAGAGCCAGATCTGCCAAAGCATGCAGACGAGGTGGGAGTTGTGAGCAACAGATTTTAGTGGCAGAAAATGGCATGCCATATTTATGGTTCTGACTCTCAGGTGCCAGAAGCATCTCTAAAAGTCAGTTATCTTACATCTGAGCTTAGTCACACCGAGGGCACAGCTGTCCATGTATGTGGAAGAGAGGCAGAGAGAGGATTCAGTGCATCCCAAAACCAAAAGTCACTGCATTCATGGCATTCATTGGTCTATAGTGAGACAGTGGGTGGTGGAAAGCACAGGGGCTGCTCTATTTCTGCAATGGGAAAGGCCTGGGAACAAGGAGATTCCTATTAGCATCTAAGGTTTCCATTCCATCCACAACATTTCCTCCAAGAATGCCCTCTTCTTAAATGTTTATTAAAAAGCCTGACAACTATTGCAATTTACATTCATAAACAGATTTTATGCACACACAAAATTGTATGTGTGCATACATATCTGTTATATATGAATACAATTTGAGTCATTGATAGTTATGACATATATTCCATGTTTTTTACACCCTGGATGGCGATATTGGACTGAACAATAGTGAAGGCACAACATAGGAAACTGTGGGACTCAACTGATGTGAACTTAGTGGTGAAGTCACAGCCACAGCCATCTGTATAATGAAGAAGCATGGCTCTGAGATTAATTACCTCAGTTTCCATCTACAGTAACTAGAAAAGATAAGTATGCAAGATCTCAGGTGAGCAGTGAAAGGGGCGGAGTAGGAACTAATAAACATAGAATTTCCCATGAATGAAGCAGATGACACACAGTAAGTAATCTAATTAAGTGAAAGCAGAGAAGATGAATTAAAGTGATAAAGATCCCATTTTCTGGCTCATGACAAAAGAAAGGGGACCAGAATCTCCCATATCAGAAACCTGAGAAGAGACAGCATTCCACAGGTTTTATGGACATGTTTTATGAACAGCTTCATAGGCACAGCTCAAAGCATATTACTGAATTGGGGAAAATCCTTGAGAAGCAAAAAACATCAAATAATGTCCCTATCTTCATGTGTGTCCAGCTCTTAAGGGGAATGAGAGGGCACGTATTGTGAACTCTCCTGTGGAACTCTAATACTGTTGAATATGTCATATAAAAGTTATAAATTGAAAATTGCTTCAGAAATGTATAACAAAGCAATGATTGACTAAGAACCTGTTTCAGAGCTCTGTTCTCCTATGAGAATGCTGTGTTTCTCTGAGTCTGAGGGAGAATCGCTGACCATAATCTCTACTCACCTGCTTCTAAATACCACGGAAGATTCAAATGCAGCTCTCTGTCTGATGATAAACCAGCCACAGCCCCTGATGTGGGAGATCTCAAAGGACAGTCCCAGTTTCTGGGGTCTCTGCTATTACCATTTTGTATGCAGGAGGCTAGTCCAGAGAACACATCATGAATATTGCAACAAACTTAGCTTTCATTTTGACTATGTTACATGGTAATTGTTGGGTAGCCTGCTGTGTGTGTGTGCATAAAGTTGAGTGCTTTAGTTTGTATGTGTGTCCCCTAATCACAGTGCATCTCTGTTTGCAGGTGTGAGGTGCAGCTGGGAGAGTCTGGGAGTGATGTGAGAGAGCCTGGTGGGTCTCAGACTCACCTGTGCAGCCTTTGGATTCACAGCCATGGCATGAATTCGGTCCGTCAGACTCAAGGAAATGACCTTCGGTGGGCCTCAGGTATTAATAGTGCTGGTGGTACAGACGACACTGACTCTGTGAAGGGCCAATTCACCATCTCCAGAGACAACTCCAAGAACACACTATCTTCAGATGAACAGCCTGATAGCTGAGGACACAGCCATGTATTACTGTGCAAGAGACACAGTGAGGGGAAGTCAGTGAGTGTCCAGACACAAACTTCCCTCACAGGGAGGAGACTGGTCTCTAGGGGATGCTTAGGACCCACAGAACACAAGACTCAGACACAGGAGCAGGTGCAGCTGGAGCTTTGAGGCTGGTTTCCTATGTTGCTTTCTGGATTCTTCTGAATTTCAGTTTCCCTTGGGCAATTCACCCTAATTTAAAAAATGATAACTCTGTGCATCCTCCTGTTATCTGTCAATCTACTCAGTACATGGTCAATAATATGCAAACAGTTCCAAAATGAAACCATCTGTGAGTTTGGTTAATAAATTAAAGGTTGAGATCCCTGCAGTTAGCAAGGCATCACACCTAAAGCACAGAGAGGCAGACTTTGGTTGTAAATACTCAAATCAGGTGAGCCAAAATCCCTTGGTAAAGAAGAGTTAAAACTGTTTGTACTCCTTCCTAAAATGTAAGGACCTGAATGGACCCCATTTAATCCAGAGTGTCTTTGTGTCTCAAACTTATATTTTGATTCAGAATCTCAACTAGTTTGGTGGTCTTATTTTCACTTTGTCCTGTCTATTAAACAACTCTTTCCCACTCTGCTCTGACATATGAAGTCATCACACTTGACTGGTTTTCTGTTCTTCTGAACATTCTCTGCCAAGCAAAGGGGTCTCTCTTCAGAATCTTGCATTTCTTAGAAGCTACAGAGTTAAAACCTTGCTTTTTGTGGAAACCACCTTTTCCTAGTTGGCAACGTCTTCCCTAAAACAGGATGGAACTTGAATCATGTTAATCACACTGAGGTTTTTCTTTGCCACCAGGCACTGGGATGCAGTGATTGTGTTGCATGTCAGAGCGGCGGGGTTTGTGATGATCATGACCAAGTTGGGGAAAGACCTGGCTGATTAACATTAGTAGGAGACTGATGCCTACTGGAGACATCCTGCCAGAGGCCTCGGGCATATGTGCATAATGAAATATAGGGAGAGAAGTGAAGGACAGCCCCTGGTCCCTATCTGACCTTGGGTATATGGTCTGAAGTGCACCCAGCCCGACATGAGCTATTTCCTCAAGCATCCAAGAGTTTCTGTTGGATATTGCAACTATTCCCAGAGCCCAGAAACTCAAGGAAATACACTCAAGGGAGGAATGGGTGGAAAATGGAACTAAATGGTGTCTTGGGAGAGGTGGATATTTGAGGCAACCTCAACCCACAACTCCTTCAGACCGGTCACATTAATCCTTCAGAAACATATTTACCACATAAGAAAATTACTAAGGACTTTGTGGAGGCTGATTAAGTGGCATTAGTGTATAAAAATGAAATGTGATTTGGAGAGTGTGAGGTACTGAAGACACTGTGGGGTGCACCCGGTGATTTCAACGAACTCTGTCCTGCCCAGACTCTGATGCACAATATATATGGGAGCCTCAGTCAGGGCAGGAGCAATGAGGGGCTGGAAGGGATGGACACTGGATTCAAAAATGCTGGGCTGGGGGCTGAGCCCCAGTGGCGTAAGTGGTTGAGTGCGGAACTGCAGCCCGTGGGCTTGGTGGTTCAAATCTAGTGGCGGCTGGGTAGCGCCCATGACCAGCAGAGGCAGTGATGCCCACAAAAAAAAAATGCTGGGCTGTCCTGTGACCACAGACACCTGCTAGCAAAAATGCTCTCTCACTGCAGACTAACACACAGACAGGTTCAAAAGAAGAACTTCCCTACAACGGACTGAGAAGAAACAAAGGAGCCTCTATTGATAAGCACAGGGCTCCCTCCTATACAAATCATTCTTCAGCCACTTGTTTAAAATTCCTCCTTTGGACACTGAAGGCTGTCAGGTCTCTTCTGACAGGGCTGTGAGTCTCTTGGGAAAGCAGAGCTGTGGTCTAAAGATGCTATTCCTGTGTGTTCTCCTGTGTCTGGTGACAGTTCCCCAAGGTGAGGGTCTCAGAGATGAGGGTGAAATCTGGGAATGGCTTGACTTCAGGGGACTGAGAGAGACCAATGATCTTTATTTACAGGCGTCTTGTCCCAGGTGCAGCTTCAGGAGTCAGGTCCAAGATTGGTGAAACCTTCGCAGAAACTGTCCCTCACCTGCACGGTCTCCGGTTACTCCATCACCAGTAATTATGGCTGGCACTGGATCCGCCAGAACTCGGGGAAGGGGCTGCAGTGGATGGGAAGCATAGATTATGATGGTGACACATATTATAACCCGTCCTTCCAAAGCCGACTCTCCATCACTAGAGACACATCGAAGAATCAGTTCTCCCTGCAGCTGAGCTCCGTGACTGCAGAGGACACAGCCGTGTATTACTGCGCAAGAGGAGCACAGTGAGGGGAAGTCAGTGTGAGCCCAGACAAAAACCTCCCCTGCAGGGGAGACATTGGGCAGCAGGACCCACTGAGCACAGACAGCTCAGATGAGGGACAGGATGCGCTGTTGGAATTAAAGCTTCCCCTGCTAGCTCTCAGCATCCCCAGGGACAGTGTTGCCTTTACAATTTTTTTTCTGTCTAAATTTTCTCCTGCTCAATGCAGCCATGAAAGGATCAAATACCATTCTCTGAAGTAGAGCTAGAAAAACCACCATGACACTTTACTATGATCTTTATTACATCTTTTTCTCTCTTGACAAACGGAACACCATAGGCATTCTCATTCTACTTGTCACTTGGAAACTGTTGATATTGAAAGGAAAAGCAGGATTCTGGGGCCCACAGTGGGGGGTGGGACAAAAGGAAGCTGATGCCAAGGAGTTCAAAAAGGAAGAGGGTGTTTGGAGACTAATTTTGGTAGCAATTGTACAATACAGCTCGATGCATTTGAACTACAGATTGATGTTATTTGCTCCAAATAAAATGATTTGAGAGGGAAAAATGAGAAAATAAGAAATAAAAACTGTACCATTGCTAACAATTTTTAAAATTCAAATTTATGGTCTATATCTAATCTCTTTTCCAGTTCAATATTTTAACTAGTTTTTGAAGTGTTTTGTAGCAGCAAGACATTTCATCAGTTTCTTGTTATGCATGAAAATTATTCTTTGCTTTTAAATTTATTTTTCTCGTGTTACATATATATGCAGCAAAATATTTTCAGCATTCTTCTCATGCATAATTCAGTGGCATTAGACTATCATGTTCAACAGTTGACAAAAGCTATAAAATTTCCTATCACTCACATAACAGAAACCCATTAAAATAATTCTGACTTGACAACTTCCTTCTTAACATGGAATAAATAACTCCCTTGCTTTCTTACTTCAATTATTTTGAATAGAAATCTGTTTTAAGTATCATTCTCTTCCTGTGGAAAGACTGAAGCCTAAACTCTGCTTGACACCTTCAATGCCTTTCAGGTAGTTTTCTTTCTTTTTGCTCAGAATTCTTTCTTAATCAATATTTATTATGGAATATATTTCAATATTACATCTATATAAATATCTGTATCTATAGATCATACTTCCTTCTGCTGTACCCAATTCAGAATTTTTGCAAGTTTAGCACTCTACCTCCAAAGTTTTCACAGTGAAGGACAGTCAATGTGAATCCAGACATAAAACTATGCTCAGGGATAAAGCTGACCTGCAGGGATGCTAAGGACTCTCCAGCTCTGGATCAAGTGAAGGAAGAAGAGAGGACAGGAGCCTGGACAAGAACTGCAGGGCCTGGTCAGCAAGAAGTGCTGTGCTGACCACTGTGGTAGCTCTACCAGGCGTGGCAGGAAACCTGCAGAGACAACTCCAGGTAACACTCCTGACCAGGAGTCTGAAAGCTTAGGGGAAGAGACAATGTTGCTGTATGATCCACAGAAGTTGGAAGACACTGTGAACCCAGAAAACCCCTCTCCTGTATGTAATGGATACTGTCAATGAGAGATCTCTGAATACACTGAGTCCAACACCCACCCTGAGTACTAATTCATGGGAGGAAACCAAGCTTCTTATTATTTCTGCCTTTTTTTTACCCCCACAAATAGACATGTTGTTAGGAAACCTTTTTATTCCAACTCTAAATATAGAAGATAATATTGAAATAACTTTTCATTCTTTCCAAATATTGTAAAAGTAATAGAGGAAGGAATAATTTGAAATGACATACATTTTTTCCCTATGTGTTCAGATGTATGAAAAATTCAGGTTGATCTGGTATTGATTCCAAAATATGGTGACGATAGATATTATCTTTAATATCAATCGATCATTTGTGTACTTTTCATGGTAATGAACATGAAATCTGCACAGATGTTCATATGATTGGTAAAGACCTGAAAGAGCTGATAACTTTCTCCCATTAGTAGTAAAGAAAAGAACATCCTATTCAGATAGTTCTTCTCTTTCATACAGAGTCTCTATGAGTCTCTGCCTCAAAACCACTTTGTATGATTAAGGTTCTATAAATATGTAGACAAGACCTTTGATACCAATAATTTATCAAGACACAGTGAACTTCAACATAAGAGCAATTATAAAGACAGTGTATTTTGTTAGATATTTCCCTTTGCTAGATATGCTTCCCGGTATAAAAATATACCTTTTCTCCTGCACTGTTATTCATCCAGGGAAGAATGCTGGGTGTTTTGTTTTATTTTTGATGATATAAGTGCCAGAGTCAGTTTCAATTCTCAGTGATTCAATGTACAACAGCACTGACAAATGCTTTATTCAGCAGCATAATCACAAAGACTATTTTAAGCCCAGTGTTCCAGCCACGGTGTCAATGCATCTCAGGGTGCTCCTTGTTCTTCATTCATCTCCTACTTCCTGATGGTTGATGTCTTCCTCAAGAGACTGGTATCATAAATTTACATGAAACAAAGTCTCACCACGCTGCATTCCCAGGAACACTCTGGCAATGCTCCCTTCAAAATAGATCTGCTTGTTGTATTGCCGTGTTGCCCCACAGTACTTTCATCATTCTTTTTCAATATTACAAATCAAAGGCCATATTTTTATGGCTGTCCTTATTCATAGTGGAGAGTCCATGTAGTAATATTGACATTTAAGGAGTCCTCTAATATGGGTCTTTTGGAGCAGAGATATAAAGGGCTATGGTGGTGCTGTGGGATAAGATCTGCTTGCTCACCGCTGGGTCAGGGATTCAAACCAGTCGACAGTTGCTCCTAAGTAATATGACATTGTGTATTCCTGCAAATAATCACAGAGAAAGCCCAGTGAGCAGTTCTCATCAGTCCTACAGGCTTCCTATGAGTCACCATAGTTGCAATCACAGTGGGTTTGGTTTTGGAGGAAGAGATTGTTCGTTTGCAGGCTCAGCTGCTTGGTTTCCTGATATTACCTCAGTGCAGAAGAATGTCTGGTGAGTTCATGACTCTCAGACCTCACAAATAATTAGTGAATGAATGAATTAGTGGATGCATATGTTTACATCAAACAATACAGGCACACTGAGTTCTGATAATTTTATTGGAAATATTGGAATCTGGTGAGCCTATTAATTCAACAAATGCCTATGGCTCACAGCACTCCTATCCCTGATATCTCACTGTCATCCGACTTGTTCCAAGAACCAGCTCTGGAGACACTCTCTTTTGGAGCTGTGCTGCCTGTGCATGTGCAGTGGTCACAGTCCACACACCTCTTATAAAAGACAGTAGTGCTTATAGGTAAATGCTGCTGTGTTTTCTGCCTCAAATGAGAGCACCACCATTCCACTCTGCAATCAAGGGGTTCCAGAATCTTCTGGGTCATGAATACTTTGATTCAGAAATGTCTGCTTTCTCTCTCTTCCTTCCTGATAGTGCTGGGTCTCCTATTGGAAGTGGCAGGGAGATGCAGTAGGTCACAGCAGATTGAAAGACACATGGGGCCTTTAATGCTTGTTTCCAAATTCTCCAGGGGTTCTGTCGCACATGCAGTTATAGGAGTCATTCTGTCAAGTGGCGAAGCCTTCACAGACTCTCCCTCTCTCTCTCACCTGCACCATCACTGCGTTCTCTGTCTCCAGCACCAGTGCTACTTGGGATTGGATCAGGCAGAGCCTGCGGAGAGGTCTTGAGTGCACGGGATGAAGCTTCTACAGCTCATGGTGGTTTAGCAAATGCACATCATCACTCAGAGGTCGTCTAGTCATCGATCCAGACACATCTGAGAACCAGCCTTCCTGGCAGCTGAGCTCTGCGACCACTGATGACCACTGGAGCCAAGAAGAGGGGAAGTCAATGTGAGCCCCTACACAATCCACCTTGCAGACGAGCTGGGGCTCTGAAGTAAGACCTTTATACCAGCAGGGGGAGCTCTGGCCCAAATGCACAGGCCCAAGAACAAGAAGGAGGTACATGTGTAAGCACAGATGAGATTTTCTGCTGTATCCTGAGTTGGTTTTATTCCCACTGTTTAACAGTAGATTGAGAAGGCACTCTGTAGAAACTGTCCTACTTTTTCTTAACTTAGAAGAGAAAAAATGTAGTGAATGAAATATAAAGAAAAACAGAAATGCATTGCACTGAAAAAAGTGATAGATTGGTAAGTGATACCACTAAAAACTATGACAAAACTGGTAAGACTGTATATAACATTTGTACAAAAGCCAAGGTGGGGGTCATAATTACATCATTGGATTTCACACATTTTCATCTGTGTTTATATTGCACAGTTATACAAGATTGTGACTTCAATTTCAATATTTGGGAAAATATAAATTTTAAAACCTTTTGCAGTGGATCAACTGTCTTGGATTAATGAAACATACTCTTTTGTATGACAACTGGATTTACATATGGATCATTGTGCTCTAGTATCTTCTCTAGAAACTAACTAAATCACATCCAGAAACCCTGAAACACAAGTGAGTCTTTACTCAGTTGGACATTTCCAGAGAACACTGCTTCAGGGACTCAGAGACACAAGTCCAGAGATGTTCCACCTGACCATGTGGCTCTCTGTCATTGTCCTGTTCCCACAGGTCCACCGCAGGAACAGTTGTAGGGCTCACCCCCTCCCTCCAGAACCCACCCACTGCTGTTGAGTTAATGGAGACTCATAGAAACCGCACAGGACAAAGATAACTGCCCCTTTGGATTTCAGAGACAGCGAAACCTTCCGTGATCAGAAGCTTCATCTTTTTCCCTGAGGAGTAGATGGTGGTCCTCAAGTGCAGAACTTGCAGTTAACCGTGGAGGGGGGTGGGTAGTTTTGACCTTGCTTAACCTGGAACTATTTTATTTTT
>PVJH01049173.1:0-10334 GCA_004026705.1 Nesogale talazaci
ATGATTTTTTCCCTATAATTATATTTGTTTTATTACAGAAACTGTGAATAAACCAGTCCATTTTTTTTTTTTTTGGCATCACTGCCCTCAGGTGGTGGGAGTAGGAGGCCCAGCCTTTTGCTCCTGGAAGCCGGAATTGAACCTCTGTCCCAGTGGGCCGCAGTCCCGCGCACAACCACTACGCCACCGGGGCTCAGCCCCCCTGATTTTTTAAGAAAGAAAAACTGGACATAAATAAACCATTCTTTGTTGAAAAAAACAAAACAAAAGCATGCTGCAAATAAAAACATATTGGTGGCAACATCTTGCAACACCTTAACCCCCCCAAAACACAGAAACAGACCCCTTTTGAAGCCACACAGTCAAATTCACAGAGTGGAAGTGCCTGGAGTCTGCAGCAGGAACCGGGTCTTTCTCAGAGAGATCAGTGCGCTTGACCCACCGAAATTGTCATTATTGCTGACGCGCCGTTTGGCCGACAAGATTCACCGAAGGGCTTTTACAAAACTTCTCGCCTTCCCACACCGGGAGTCGAACCCGGGCCGCCTGGGTGAAAACCAGGAATCCTAACCGCTAGACCATGTGGGAAGTGGCTGGGAGGAGCCTCTGCGGGATGGTACTTATTGTTCAAATACTCAGGCCTGATGAGGGTGGGGCACTACCTCCACCTGGCGGCACCTGGCCAAATTACAGGAAAAATATCGAAAGAAAACTCGGCTTTAAAGTACCGGAAAACATACTGCGCCTAACCTGAGGCGCGCACCTGAGATTTATGTCTGCTTCCTATTTAGCGATGTATGAGCTCGTCCTGACCAAGGCGGGGTCACGAGGCCTGAAGTCCTCAGAGGAGAGGGAATGAAAAAGCCCAAGGAAAAACCGAATGACAAGTCAGTAGATGGTGATAAGAGGTGTAGGAGCCCCCAATACAATGATTTATTTTAAAGAGGCTAATGGAATTATTTCTCCCGGATGATTTGTTTTGTTTTGGGGCATCACTGCCTCTGGTGGTCTTCTCCCGAATGATTTTGAAGCCCCCCCAAGGGTCCTGGCAGTTTGATGCCATCTGCCCTGCGGGAGTCCCACAGGGCATCCCTATGACTTGAGTTCGGCTCGGTTTTTTTGAGGGTTCCCTTGACCCTCACACCCTTGCACCCTGTGCCCCCTCGATGTCTCCCAAAGCATCCCTTTATTGTGGGCTTAAGCAGAAAGAAAATGTTTCGAGAATGACATGGCAACAAATGTACAAATGAACGAGGAATGCATGTGAACGACAAGAGAACAAGAACGGAAACCGCACCGCAAGAAAACAAGAAGAATATCAAAGTCACTTCAGAGGTCATTTACTCAGCGCTGTTAACTTGGGGGCATAGTTCCGTCACACTTTTCCGTACCGTTTTTTGGTGGCATCCCCATAGCTAGGAATCGTTTCTATTGACTAAGTCTCCCCAGGGAGACCTGCCTGGCGGCATCTCGAGTCCCTTGGTGGGCTGCTAGCTGCAAAAGCTGGCAGTTCAAACACACCAGCCACCACACAGGCCGGGGATGAGGCTTTCCCGCTCCGGTAACCAGTGGCAGGCTTGGAGACCCACGGGGGCAATTCTAGGCTGTCCTCTAGGGTCTATGGCTCGTCATATATGCCAGGAAACAAGCTATTAATATCTTCATGTTATACACCAGGGAACGGGAGCGTGGGGACACTACATCACTGGTTCTCAACCAGGGGGTCTTGACCCCTTTGGGGATCGAACGATCCTTTCACAGGGTCACCTAAGAGCATCGGAAAACATATCTTTCCCATGGTGTTAGTAAATGAGACACCACTCCTCTATCCATCTCCAGGCCGGTCCGCCCACACGCAGGTACATCCACCTACTGAGTACCTGGTGGTAAAGACTGTTCCCCAAGCTACACCATGCTTCAAGACAAACTTTCATTGATTTGTCATTAGAAATAAATATTTCACAATATATGACTACATATTGTTTTTGTGATGAATCACTATGCTCTAGTTATGTTCAATTTGTAGCAATGACAATGCATCCTGCATGTGAGTGCAGCATGATGGCATGGGGCAGGGAGTCAGTGGAGGGGTCTGAGGGCCCAGCCCCAATCCCAACTACATGGACAACCGGCCCTCCCCCAAAAGAATTTACTTTAGAGGCTGGCACTGAAGCTGCAGCTCAGGGAGGGGACGTGGCTGACCAGAGCACATAGGGGCAAACGAAGGGGGGAGGAAGAGAGAGTGGAGGGCCTTGAGGACGATATCCCTGCTCAGAACCACCGATGCGCAGAGAGAACAGACCACATGGCCGGACCCACTGTGAGACAGGACATCCCTCGCTGACCCAAGGCCCTACATGGACAAAACTGGAGACACAAGGTTGGGCTTGCACTTGGTCTGACCCCTCCACACCGAGTCCAAACACTAAGGGCATGCAGCAGAGCATGGGGAGGGGGGTGGTGGTGGTGGTGGAGCAGCGCATGGAGGTCCTGAGGCAGTAACAAGGATAGATTTTGGCACCCCCTTGGACTCAACAGATGGACATTGGACTTCCACTCAAGTACTCCTTATTGCAAGAGCACTTTGTTCTGTTACACTGACATTTCATGATGCTCACCTTCCTGACAGGATCACTGAAGACAAATGTGTGCATAAGCTAATGTGGTGAAGAAAGCTGCTGTTGTCCGCCTATTTCAAGATAAAGCATCTGGGGTCTTAAAGGCTTGAAGGTAAGCAAGTGGCCATCTAGCTGAGGAGCAACAAAGCCCACATGGAAGAAGCACATCAGCCTGTGGATCACGAGACGTTGAAGGAATCAAGTATCAGGCATCAAAGAACTAAAAATTATATCATTGTAAATGAGGGGGAGTACAGGTTGGGGACCCAAACCCCATCTGTAGGTAACGGACATCTCCTTACAGAATGGTCACAGGGAGGAGACGAGCCAGTCAGGGTGCAGTGTAGCAACGATGAAACATACAACTTTCCTCTAGTTTTTCAATGCTTCCTTCCCCACTCCCCACAGTCATGATTCCAATTCTACTTTACAAATCCGGCTAGACCAGAGGATGTATAGATTGGAGGACAGATGATCCCTGCAGGGCCAGTGATGAGAGTGGCGATACCAGGAGGGTGGAGGGAAGGTGGGGTAGAAAAGGGAAACCAATGACAAGGATCTACATATTACCCCCTCCCTGGGGGATGGACAACAGAAAAGTAGGTGAAGGGAGACACCGGACAGTGTATGATGTCACAAAATAATAAAAATTTATGTATCATCAAGGGTTTATGAAGGAGGTGGGGAGGGGAGCGAGGGGAAAAATAAGGAACTAATACCAAGGGCTTAAGTAGAAAGGAAATGTTTTGAGAATGATGATGGCAGCAAATGTACAATGGATGTATATATGGATTGTGATGAGTTATATGAACCCCCAATAAAATGATTAAAAAGAAAAAGAACATCCTGCATATCAGAAATCCACGTGACAATTCACAACAATAGCAAAATGACAGTGAAAAAGTAACAATGAAAATAATTTTTATGGTGGGGAGGCACCACAACATGAGGAACTGTTTTAAAGAGTTGCAGCCTGAGGAAGGCTGAGAACCACTGAGGCAGAGGGTAAGTACTTTGCCCGGTGAGAGACACATAGTAATTCCTAGAACTGGGAGTTAAAGAGTCCGTTGGAGTCACAGCCTGCCTGCATGCCTCTCAGGAAGTCTTCTGCCGCTCAATGTCTCAAGGACTGCCAGCTGGACCTTGGGTCGTTTTCAAGCTCCTGCTCTTAAGAAGGGTGTGACGGGCATCTGTGTAACTACATTCTTTTTGCAGACATGGACTCTTCCTCCTTCAGTCTCCATTTTTAGAGTAAAATTCAGCATCAGATAAGATTCACTTCTTTAAAAAAAAATTCATTGGGGGCTCTTCAGCCCTTAGACTAACCCATACCTCTGGCTATCAACCACATCATGAATAAATGTTACTTTCATCCTATTCAAAATGATTTCTTTCTACTTGAGTATTTGGTATCAACTCTTTTCTGTGTGGCTCCATTCCCCACCCTCTTGAACCCTTCATAACTCATTCGTTATTATTATGTTCACATCTTACATCGACTGCTGTCTCCCTCACCCACGTTTCTGTTGCTTGGGGCGGTATACCTGGATCATTGTGATCAGTCCCCCCACTTGTCCCCTACCTTCCCCCACCCTCATGGTATCACTACTCCCGTCACTGTTCTTAGGGGGGTTATCTGTCCTAGATTCTGTGTGTCTAGAGCTCTTATCTGTACCAGTGTACACATTCTGGTCCAGCCAGATTTGTAAGGTAGAACCGGGGTCATGATAGCGTGCGTGTGGGGAGAGCATTAAAGGATGAGAGGAATGCTGTGCGCTCCCTCAGTGCTATGCTGCACCCTGGCTGGCTTGTCCCTTCCTTGTGACCCTTCTGTGAAGGGATGGCCAACTGTCTACAGATGGGCTTTGGGTCTTCACTCCGGGCCCTTCCTCATTCATATCAAGATGATTGTTTATTTTGGGTCTTCTGATGCCTGATACCTGACCCCACTGACACCTCGTGATCAAACAGGCTTCTTCCATGTGGGCTTTGTTGCTTCAGAGCTGGATGGCTGCTTGTTTATCTTCAAGTCTTTGAGACCCCGGGGGCTATATCTTGTCATAGCCAGGCACCATTAGGTCTCTTCACATTAGCCTATGCAGCCATTTTGTCTTCAGCAATCATGTCAGGAAAGTGAGCACCACAGAATGCCAGATTATCAGAACAAAGTGTTCTTGCAAGGGGGCATGTCCACAGGTACAGGTAAGGGCTCACACGGGATCCAGGTCAGAGTATCCCCTCAGGAACAGACATGGGGGTAGCATACCAGGAGGGTAGAGGGGGTTGTGGGGGAAGGAAGGGAAGAAGGGGGAATCATCAATCAGTGAAGAACACATAACATCCCCCCAACCCCCAGGGGGTTGAATAACAGAAACCATGGGGGGAGGGAGACAGCAGCTGGTGTGAGATATGAAAATAATAATAATTTATAACTTAGCAAGGGATCATGAGGGTGGGAGGGGGAGGGAGGGGGGGGGAAAGAATTCATACCAAGGGCTCAAACAGAAAGCAGATGTTTAGAAAATAGTGGACAGCCTATGTACAAATATGGTTGATATAATTGATGTGTGCATTGTAATAAGAGCTATAAGAACCCCACGTAGAATGATCTTTTAAAAAAAGTGTCCTTGTATTGAAGGTCTTGATTAGAGGCCCAATGTCTTCTTACCTTAATGCTTAGAATATAAATATATGTACATAGGTCTATATCCCTATAGTTATCTAAGTATATTTACATATGTTCTCATGTTGGAAAACGAGGAAGAAGTCAAAGAGCTAGGAGTGTGGGGAGCATGTGCCAGCTGAGACCACCGGGGACAGGGTGATTGATGTCTTTGTCTTGCATCGCAGAAGTCAAAATTTCTTGTTGTTAAAAATACAACCAACTAACAATTTGAAGATTGTTTTTTTTAGCCCCCAATAAAATGATTTAAAAATATATATTTTTTCCTGTGCTCTGGTGGCATTGGTGGGTTATGAGTTTCCACCGCTAGCTACAAGGTCAGCAGTTCTAAACCACCAAGGGAGAAAGAGGAGGTTTTCCACTATCTAAAAGAACTAGTCAGAGTTCCTAACTGGACACTTTGGACCTGTGTCCATGCAGGCCTCAGTGATCCAGTCCATGTGCTATAGACTATTGGGACAGCGCCCTTCCTCAGCCACACCAGAAAAGACTTACTGTGAAACCCCCACATACTTACTATCTTCTCACCTTCTTGCTTTAATCTGGTAGGTGTGGTTCTGCTTTTATGAATATTATTCCAAGTTATGCACTCTCACCAACCCCTGCTGTTTGTGAAGGGTCGCTATTTAAGGGCTGAATTTGTACAAGTCAACAATTGAGTTGACCTGCAGTTCACAGCTGGCCTGTACTTGTACCATCTCCTTTATGCAACTGAGTTTTAAACTCTATGCCACTGGCTGAACTAATGATGTTAGCAAATAAAATGGAGACACCTTAGGCTGCTAACCCTCAGGCCAGCAGTTCAAAACCACCAGCCATCCCGGCGGGGAGGACGAAGCTCTCTGCTCACAGGGGAAGTTCTGCCCTGCCGACAGGGATGCTATGAGTCATGGCAGTGGGGGTGATGCCCAGGGGGGATGAGAGGTCATGTTCTCTAGTGTAAAATGACAGGGATGTCTCCTAGGTGAACCAGATACACCTAGAAACCACAGAGGCACCCGTGGATTTGGGCCTTGCACTGAACTCTAGGTCCGATCCAAGAACACTGCTCTGCTTGGTGCTCCCTCTTATGAGATCACGAGATGGGCACGGTAGAAGGCGTGGTGAAGAGTCTAGATGGTGTACAGCTACACAGAGTATAGCATCTGGGATCTTAAAGGCTTGTTCTAAATAAGCAGCCATCTAAGTGAGGCGTCAACTATGTCCTCATGGAAGAGCACACCAGCCTGTGTGACCCAGGGATTGTACACGGTATAATCCAAATCCAGAGGGGAAGGTGTCAGAGCGTAAATCATGAACAGAAGGTTATTTGAAGGAATGGCAGATGAAATCCGTTTACAGGGTCCCACATGAATTAAGCCTCCAGTGATCTCACTGAGGGATGTGACTAGCCGTTAGTAGACAGAAAGCATCGTAGAGTTGATTATGGCAGATGTAGTTGGAATTTATTATTCAATCTCCCTTTGGACCCACTTTAAAGCTCTTTCTGTTAAAAAGTGAAGGAGAAATACATGAGGATTAAGGCCCTGGTCGACTCCCTTTTGACCGTGGATGGGAACAGCCTATGTTGCAGAATGCACTGGAAAGTAGATAGCTGGAGAGGCAGTGAGGTTCAAATTTAGCTTTATCATTTGATCTCCCTTATGAGCCATTTACATTTGTTCTAGTTTTAAAGATTTTTGTTACTGTTAACTTAAACTCCCTCCCGCTACCATTTGCCTACGAACTCTAGGATATAGGTCCATCCATAGGCAGTAACTCTGGGACTGGCCCGGGAGGTTGGGGAGATATGGAGTGCTAAGAGGGCACAAGGATCCAGAAAATGTTTGAAACTCACTGTGGCGATGGTTGTACGAGGTTTCTGATGTGACTGAACTACTGAATTGTGTGTTGCATGAATGCTAGGCCCATGGACGGTCAGAGTCTCAGTCGGTCATGGCTCAGACACCCAGAGGCCGTTCTCCCCTGCCCTGTGGGGCTGCTGGGCTGGGATGCGCTCGATGGCGGTGCTTTTTGGGGCAGAGGCTCAACAAGTACTGCTGCCAGCAGTCAGAGAATATTCCCAACGAGGCTAACTCACTTCTGCCATCAACGGGTGGCTACAGCAAGGAGGTTCCTTTCCTGGAGAAAATAAAGTGTTTGGGGGGGACCCTCTCGGCAGTGGCCTCTGAGGGGGTCTGGTGGGCTGGTGCAGACGGTTGGGGTGACTGTGGTTTTGAGGTCGTCGTGACGGAAGTTCTTGGACACGGGCAGCATGGGTACTTCTGGCGAAGCGGTTGTAAGGAAGTTCAACACTGCATCGGGGAGCAAAAGGCTAGGAAAGTTGTGCACCTTCTTCAAGGCAGTAAGAAATGGTCTGTGAGAATTTTACTGGGGACCCTGGCCCCATACACCCCCAGCCCTGATCTTGCCTCCCTGCTGTCTTGATTCCTCAAACTCAGTCACATTTCAATGGAGCCCAACTGGAGTCCCTGGAGAAGGGCGAGAACATCGTTTCGCACGGTCTGAGTCAGGGAGATGAACGCACGGTCTTCGGAGTGGGATCGGTCTCCACATGGGGTCCAGGTCGTGCACTGAGCTAACAGTTCAGTCACGTCACTGGGAGAAAGTTCAGGCTTCCTATTCCCGTAGTTTGTCTCTGGACCTCACGGGGACAGTCCTAGCTTGACCACACACACGGCCACGGGGAGTCAGACGGGACTTGATGGCAGTGAGCTTGCTTTTTCTTTCAGGGGCTGGGGGTGCGGGCGGGGGGAGAGGGAAGCTGCGACAGGCACATCACACATTGTTGTTCAGAATCACAAGGTTGTACAGCTGTGCACTTCGTTCGATGGCTACGTGCAGAGAGGATCTGAAGCAGGACCCGGCCTTGGTTCCGAAGCCCTATTCTGAGGAGCCGGGGGGGGGGGGGGGGCAGCAGGGGGTCTACACCATGGGTGGGGGCCCTCCTACCAGGAGTCACAGCCTTGTGGAGCCCCCGTCTTGGGCCCCTTGAGTTGGCACTGACTCAGGCCAGGGAGATGGGGGAGAAGTCGACTGGCTCAAAGGAGGGGCTGGGGAAGTTCAGGATGAGGCTGAAGTATCCTCCTGTGTCAGGGAGCAAGGAAGTGCTCCAAGGAAAAAGGGGATTTGTCCAGAGGACACAGGAGCTAGCTTACAGGGACCTCCACTCAGTGACAACTCAGGGGCCAAGTGGAGCAGTCACTGTAGTAAAAAATACTAATGGCAAGGGAGGGAGAAAATGGGGCAGGCTTTTCACAGTAAAAGCTCAACTAATTCATGGGGAGATGATGGTAGAATCAGGAAACCATCTTCCCCTTGACGATGGTGCTGTCTTCTCACAGGTCTTCTGGGCCCAAAGCTCTTCTGGCCCCCACTTTCCCTTGGCCAGCTCCAGCTGCTCCCCAGGGTTCCGTGTCAATGCTCTTTCCGGGGTGGCTCCTCTCCCCCCCCCCTCATGAACCCTGCCCTCCTGGATCCAATGCCCCACCTGCTCACCAAGCCCGGCGGTTTCTCGGCACCACGTCCCACAAGTCGGGTTGCGTTCATACTCCTCCTCTCCTGGAGCAGCACGGTTTTGCTAGCGTGCTTTACTCTTGCTGCCATGGCATTTCCAGGGCCCCACTGCCACCAGCCTCACCCCCGGTCCCCTTTCTAGGTACAGACCTACCCCCAACACACTCGGAGGCGGTGGGTGGCAGCCCGGCACACTTTGAGCGGGGCAGTGCCGGAGAGGCAGGGGTGCAGGGCACAGTAAGTGAGGGAGCAAGCAGGGAACCCGGAGGTGACGCATCCTTTACTGAGCCTCCCCCCTCCAAGCAACCAGACACCAGCCTTTCTACTGCGCGCACTTCTTTTCGGGTCCAAGCAAACGCAAAGATTCTACACCCAAGGGCCCAATCATCCTGCAGAATTCAAATGCAGTCCAGACACCAGGCAAGGCTGGACTCCAGGGTCAGCCTGCAGCTGGTTCTGCCAAATGAGCGGTGGGTGCAGTCCTAGAAGGGGCAGTGGAGGCCGCCTGTGAGCACTACTTCTTCTTGGTGGCTCGCTTCCCTTCTCCTTTCTTGGGCTTCCCCTTCCCACGGAGCTTCTTCAGCCGCAGCTGCTCTTCCTTAAAGTCCTGGTGCTCGTCCCTGAGGGAGAAGAAGGAGGGCGATTGGCCGAGCAGACGTGAAATGAGTGCCCCCCACCCCCGCTTCCGGGGAGAGTCAGCTTCGCGGGGCCAGGAAAGCCTGAGCAGCGGGCAACCCCAGGCACACCCAGCCTCGAGGTGCAGCCGGGCATGGTGAGCTGCCGCCTGTGCAGGAGAAAACACCCACACCCACGGGGAGCCCCGACTCAGTCACTAGTCAGGTGACCTTGGAGCTGCAACCTGCTCTCCCAGGGGAGGAGGAGGACGTGCACGCAGCAGGAGCTGTTGCTTCCAAGCTTCACCCCTTGGCTGCCTGGCCAGGCGGGTCCTTCTGGGGACCCTGCTTCAGCCCGTTAACATGGGGGACCTTACAGCATGCAGGACAGGCTGTCAGGATGAGCCGCAACGGCCCCTGGAGAAGCCAGCTCCCACCCCTCCTCTGCCATGCCCTGAGACGGCTCCCCTCGCCTGGGCCTCATGCACCGAGGGCCTCCAGGTGTTATCGCTGCTGCTGCTGCTGCTGCGGGCTCTGGCTCAGGCACTGCCTGCTGCCCTCCCCGTTGGCCCAGCTGCATGAGGATTACCAGGCTGCCCTGCCACACCGTGCCCACCAGCACTCAGGACCCTCAGTTAGCTGTGGCATGTCTGCTGCTGTCATGGCCACACGACTGGCTGCTTTACTGTCTGCTCCTCACCCCCCATTCTGTGGCCCCTCCTGCCCTGGCCAGCCCGGCCCATTGGATGTGCCAACCTGACACTAGTCTTGCCCCAAACCATGGAAGGGCTTGGGATGGGGGTGACATGGTGTGCGCTTTGCTTTCCATGCTGGGTACGTTCTTCCTGTCCCTGGTCATCTGTGGCCCACCAGCAGACCTCAGAGGCGGCCCTGCGCCTATTT
>PVJH01049174.1:0-10445 GCA_004026705.1 Nesogale talazaci
ACGTTAGCAGTTCAAACTTCGTTTTAAAGAGTTGGAGGGTTTTTCTCTCTCTCTTGATTAAGTTCTTTAGCTGTATCATAATTAATAGCTTGAGAAATACATCTTCTAACATGATAGGTGTACTTGTCTTCTATCTTGACTTTAAGAAGAGAAGTAGCTAATTAACTTACAGGAAAGTTCCATTTACATGTAAGCTGCTTGCATAAAGATAGGGAATGAGTTCTAGCAATGAAGCAATGCATACGATGAGCTTCAAAACATTATAAGGGGGAAAACAGGTTTGGGACAGACTTGTCTACAAAGGGCAGGGAAGAAATATGTATCAGGGAAAGAGGGTCAGAACTCCAGAGTGAAGCCTTTAAAGAAGAAAATATTCTTGAGAGTTGATGACTCAACTCTCATTAAAGTACAAAGATGGAGGACTAGAACCTCATGAAACTAAGCAAGACTTGAACCGGTAGACACTTAACTGATTGGGGCATCCTCTGCAACAAGTCCCTATCCAGGGTGAGTAATACTGGGCTTGACCACCTCAAACTCCTAGATCTGTTAAAACTTCCACTTTTAAAACCGATGACTCACACCTCACTCACACAAAAGGTAGAGGGCTTGAACCTCACCTCAAACTTCTTGAAAATGATAAAAGACTTGAGTCTGTAATCATTTAAAAGAATTAATCAAAACTATCAAGAACAAAGCACAGGGAAGAAATAAAAGTGGAAAATGTACCTTCAGTGCAACTTTAGGTTTTCTCCAGTAGAGGCAACTCAATGGAGAACCAAGCTGTTGGGGAGGGGTTGAAGGATTGAAACAAAAAGTCTCTTACAGCAGACAGGCAGCCCCCATCTTTTGGAAGAAGACAACCACAGATCTCACTAGTTGCTGGTTTCTATTCTTAGAGCTGGGAGTGAACCAAAAGACAGGAAAGAAAAAGTCATGTTAAGGTAGTTATTAAAGACTAGAGAGACCTATGGGGGGATAGTCTAGACAGCAGGGTCTCTGAGCTTACAGAGTAATTTATCAGAGGAAGGCCAGCCTCTGACACATGCATCACGGGTTCAATAGGCGCAGTTGTACAGCAATAATTATTTATTATAATAAGATTATAGAGAGCATGAGACAGAGAGAAATCATAAGAATCAGACACATTTCACATCATTGCAGCGTGCTCATCTCCGCCACCATTGGGTGGTCCACTTGGAGAGAGAGCAAGTGGGGGAAGGGATTACATGACGAGGGAGAGGGATCTGAGAGCATCTGGCACTGAGGGTCGGGAGAGAGAGACCTTCTAGCTTATGTCCAATCCTTATATACCCTCTGAAGCCATGCCGGGCCCCTAATTACAGGTAAGGACATACATCACAGGAAAGGGTTGTTCCATATGCATACGCTATAGGAAAGGGAGGTATCGGGATCCCATGTGGCAAGACCAGACCCCAGACTCCTGGGTGTGGCTAAGCAGGTGACACTAGAGATCATTAACAACAGCATGTGAATCCGCCCACAGACTTCAAGAGAAGTGACCCATCATCCTAACAGCAGGGGAGTCAGTGCTATAGTGAGACACACTAAGGTCTCAGATAACTGGGAGCTTCAGGGAGAATAACTACCTTAACGAAATGCTGGTAAATAGTTGCCTTCATATTTTGGAGTATATAATGGTGGAAAAGTCCTGTCTTCATCCCATAGTAAAAGATTTTTATAGGGCTGTTATGAGTCAGTATGTGCTTCTTAGGGCAAGATTTCTTGTTTGGACAGTTTGGCCAGTCATATGGTTCTACTCTTTCTTGGCCCTCATTTTCAGTGGGTACCTGTGCAATGTTGGGACAACTTACAGTCTTCAAAAGGGGGGTCTGTGGCAAGGACAGCTCAGCTATTTACCTTAACTAATTGGGCATGTGCACAACTCCTTTATGCTTAGATTGAATCTGGGGTTTGTATTAAAGAAGCCATTTTAGGTCATTTAGTAATCACAAGTGCCCTTGTGCAAGTGTTGTGAACCAGCCTGGTCTTTCAGGATGAGAAAGTTTGTAATCTCAAAGGCAACTGAAGTATCCCTTCAGAGGTTTCATGTTTGTCTTTTAATATCACATGTTGATCCTGCTCTTATTAATGTTTGTTGTGCTCTTCTAAAAGAATTGTGTCTGCCTAAAGAATTATGATTTCTCTATACATTGCCTATGTCCTGGGTTAGTTTAATTTTTACAGTCATTATTTTCTTGGTATCTTGTTGCAGATAGGTGCTGTCAAGTCAGTTCTGACACACAGCAACCCTATCTATGTACAACAGAATCAAACACTGCCTGGTGCTGTGTCATTCTTACAATTGCCCTCATGTTTGAGCAATTAAACATACTATAGTAGCAACTGTGTCCATCTGTTTTCTCCAAGAACACAAACTGTGTTAATCTGGGTAGACTAGGGGAACAAATTCAAGGACATGCATATCAATATACGGAAAGGGTTTATATACAAAAGGAATGGGACATGGAGAAAGCATCCCAGCCCAGTCTAGTCCAAAGTCATAAGTCAGATATTAACCTATATGCCCGAAATCAGTCTATAAAGTCTCCTTCCAACTCATGAAGTCACAGGTCAGTGGTTGCAGAATCCTGGTGCTGGCAGGACACCTCACCTCCAGGGCTCAGGGTCCATCAAGAGCAGAAGCAACTCATCACTGGCAGAGGTCTCCATCTGGCCACCCCAGCTTCAGAGGTCTGGCTCCATCAGGGCAAAGCTGTGTGGTCTCTCCGCTGGCTCCTCCAGCTTCTCCAACGCTGCCAGCTTGTCTTGGCCGAGATTAATCGTCTCTGAAACTAACTCCCAACAACTGGGGAAGATAGCTTCTCATCTTCACGAGGGAAATATTGCGAGATTTCCCAGGAGTCTCATGTGAAAGCCATGCCCACATAGAGGCCTCATTGGCTACTCAATGGCTATCTCCAGATTAACAGGCTAGACTCCACCCCTACATTTCAATCATAAAATTAACATAAGCACATGACTGACATACAAGCCAACTTATTTACTTCAGAGTTATCTCCAGTTGCTCCTCCTGAAGGGACAAATATGAAAAGGGGCTTTCATAATAAGTGAAGATTATCAGCAGAAGTGTTATCTACAGCCAGTGGCCCAGTCACATGAGTATATGCAATGCTAATAAAATGTTGGTGATAAAGTAAGCATGCTGCTAGTCTTCTGGTTGAGCAAAGCCCCTCTAGGGAATTTGCAGAAAATAAGAAAAAACTTGGATTCCTCAAATAAGAAACCATTCAGGATGGAGTTTAACATGGTGTTGATACAGTTTGGATGGTTCCACAGTTGGTTATTTTCCTTGTTCAAGGCAAGACTGAACTTCTGAAAAATTACAAAACAAACTTGTCGTGTTTTTAAGCTGAGATACCTGGATAGAGTACCCAAGAAGATAGCCCCCACAAAAACAGGATAAAGATCTGCCGGGCGAAGCTTTCATAGTACACCCCCTCACCACCACCCCCCCAACCCCCCACTAGGCAAGCATCAAGCAACGCGTTCTGAGTCAGTATATCCAGTGACATTGCCTGGGAAGGTTCTCTCTGATCATAGTAAATATCTTCATAAAAGTAGTTTCACCAGAACCTTGTTTTTTTGGTTACAGCCTACATAAGAGAACAGCTGTGAAATTTTGTTTCCTGCTTAGGAAAAGTGCTGCAGAAACCGATGTGAGATAGAACACAGTTTAAAAGGACAGTATTATGGGAAAAACTCGTGTGTGAGTTGTTTTCTTATTTCAAAAAATTGAAATATTGATTGATGATATTTTCCAACTTCCTGAATGGATAAAAAGACTTACTTATTATGTATTTGCAGTTCATTCCACCAGGTCGGACTATTAATCAAGCTTTATATTTAGAGGTTCTGAAAAGATCATGTAACAGTTTGGGACAAAAATGGTCTGATTTGTGGCAGAGAGACTATGAGTTTTGCCACCACAAAAATGTACCTGCTCACGCAGCCATCTCTGTGTGCCAGTATTTAGCAGAAAACGACATGCCTCTCTTTCTCCATGCACCTTACTCACCTAACATCACTCTGTTTGACTTCTCTTTGTTTCTGGCATTGTAGAGGGGAATGAAGGGCCAGCAATTTGACTATGTTGAAGAGATGAAGAAAAAACAAAATAAAAAATGAGGGAAGTGTTGTCAACCATCTGTGTTAGTCCAGGTAGACTAGAGGGACAAATTTCATAGACACGCATGTGTATATAAAGAAAAGGTTTATATACAAGAGGAACAGGACATTGAGCCCAGTCCAGTTCAAAGTCATAAGTCCGATATTAACCTATATGCCCGAAATCAGTCTATAAAGTCTCCTTCCAACTCATGAAGTCACAGGTCAGTGGATGCAGAATCCTGGCACTGGCAGGGGCCTCCACATGGCTCCTCACTTCCAGGGCTCAGAGTCCATCAACAGCAGAAGCAATTCATCACTGGCAGAGGTCTTCATGTGGCCGTCCCAGCTTCAGAGGTCTGGCTTCATCAGGGCAAAGCTGTGTGGTCTCTCTGCTGGCTCCTCCAGCTTCTTGGATGCTGCCATCTTGTCTCGTTCCTGATTCATCGTCTCTAAGAACTAACTCCCAACAACTGGGGAGAAAGCTTCTCATCTTCATGAGGGAAATATCATGAGATTTCCCAGAAGTCTCAGGAAAAAGCCATGCCCACATAGAGGCCTCATTGGCTACCAATGGCTATCTCCAGATTAACAGGCTAGACTCCACCCCTACATTTCAATCATAAAATTAACATAAACACATGACTGCCACACCATCCAAACAGATGAGTTTGAAAAAAATGTTCACAAGAATGGAATGGCAGATTTGACAGATGTATTAAGTGTAAAGAAGAGTACTTTGAAGGTGATAAGGTTGTTTTATAAAAATAAATAAATGAATAAATTCACAGTTTTGAAAAAAAAAATTCCATTCTTTTTTTGGTTGGGTGTACTACCCAACCTTCTTATGTCTCTGTCTAGGTTGCCCAGCAGGTTCACAATTAAACATATTAAATTCTCCCCTCAGTTCTATAAAACAATATAATTATGAAGGGCCTTGGGACATCAATCAAATAGAACTGCAAAGCTGAACCAGTTTTAACTTCCCCTCCCAAACAGACATGTGAGATGCTCAAGACTTCTTTGGTCACATGCATCCAGGAATTTTAGATCTCAGTGTCCAAAGAATTTAAGATACTTGCAGTGGGAAAGCCTATAGAAAGAATAGTAAAAATGACTAAACTCACTGTGATGTTAGCCTTCAGTCTCACCCTGGTTGAACTATTCAGTCCTTACACTGTGTTAATTGGGTAGACAAAATTCATGCACACTCATATTTTATAAGAAGAGTGAGTGAAGGGACACATTGGACAGTATACAATATGAAATAGCAATTTGTAAATTATTAAAGGTTCATGGGGGGTAGGAAGAAAGGGAAATATGGGGAGCTGGAACTGGGGGCCTAAGTGGAGGGAGGATATTTTGAGAGTGATGATGGCAACAAGTGTGCAAATGAAATCTGCATATAATTGATGTATGAATGAATTGTGAGGAGGGGAGGTGTGTGAGTACCCAATAAAGTGATTCATTAAAAAAAGGGGGGCAGAGGGAATAGCTTTTTTTTTTTTTTTTTAAAGAGGAGCTTATACCAAGGGCTCAAGTGGAAAGTGTTTGGAAATGTATGTGACAACATACATGCAAATGTGCTTGATACAGATGATGTACTGAATGTTATAATAGCTGTAAGGGCCCCCAAAATTATTTTAAAAAATGAAGAGTTTTATATAAAGGGTAAGTGTATATTAGGAAAGCATCCCAACCCAGTGCTGTTCAAGCCCACAAGTCCAACATTAGCCCGTATGCCCCACACCAATCTACAAAGTCCTCCTCAATCTCACCAAACACACGCAGTGACACCAAAAGTAGGAAGAAAGCTGAATCAGTGAGCGTGTCAGCATCTCAGCGCTAGCAGGGGGCTCTACGCAGCTCTCCAGCACTCTGGACCGCATCAGAGTAGGTCCATATATATGGCCTCTCCTCAGGGATGTCTCACAGGAAGTCAGTCTTGCCAGATGGGGCAGAGAACTAGCTAAGACTTCTGCACAATGGTTTGACCACCAGAGAAGCAAAGAACAAGAAAGATGAGTCACATTGGTCAGTTTGCCACAATAGACCTTAACTGTCACACATGGATAGCACTTAATTCCAGTGTGATGAATCTAGAATTGATGGCTTCTGTCTGGATGGCTAAGATGATGGTAAAGTATTCCATCTTTCTGGGCTGCAGGGAGGAGTCCTTCCAACTCCAAAGCAGGGCATCACCTCTGGATCAGAAAGTCATGATGGGCTCTCACTTCTCTAGGGGACTTTTGCCTGTCCCTTACAGCTGCATGGAGGCTGAAACAAAATCTGTTGAAGAATACAGATACATACAGATACAAGACTCAAATTCACTACTAGCAAGCTGATGCTGACTAATGGGACATCAATAGGACAGGGTAAGTTTCTGAGACTCTTTACAAGAGTTGAAAGTCCTGTCTTTCTCCTGAAGAGATGCTGGTGGTTTTAGACTGCTAGCCTTGTGAATTGCAGCCCAATGTGTGATCACTATGACACCAGGGCTCCTAAAAATACAGATATTGAGATATAATCTTGATAGCTTTAGAAATATTTACCTATTGATGGACTTTGGCTCCCCAATCTGTACTCCCCCTCATCTATAATGACATATTTTTTAGTTCTTTCATGCCTGAGCCCTTCGACCTCTCATCGTTACACAGACTGGTGTGCTTCTTCCACGTGGGCTTTATTGCTTCTCAGCTAGATGACCGCTTGTTTACTTTCAAATCTTTAAGACTTCAGATGCTATATCTTTTGATGACCGGGCACCATCGGTTTACTTCATCATATTTTCTTATGTACACATTTGTTGTCAGCAATCATATCAGGAAGATGGGCATGGAATGTTATGATTTTTAGTTCTTTGAAGCCTAATAACTGATCCCTTTGACACCGACATTCCCTTAGAGGGGGGGGGGCAGGGAGAAGATGAGCCAGTCAAGGTACAATGTAGCAATAATGAAATATGGAACCTTCTTCTAGTTCTTAGGTGCTTCCTCCCACTCAATATCATGATCCCATTTCTAACTAACAAATCCACTAGACCAGGAGATGTACACTGGAGCTGGAAATGGGTAATTCAGGACAGATAATCCTTTCAGGACCAGGAGTGAGAGAGGTGATGCCAGTAGGGTGAAGGGAAGGGGGAGTAGAAAGGGGGAACCAATTACAGGAATCTACTTATAACCTCCAGCCTGGGATACAGACAGTAGGGAAGTGGGTGAAGGGACACATCGGACAGTGTACAGTATGACAAAATAATGACAATTTGTAAATTAAGGGTTCATGGAGGAGGGGGAGAGGGAAGGGGAGATATGGGGATGCTGATACCAGGGGCCTAAGTAGGAGGAGGATGTTTTGAGAATGATGATGGCAGCAAATGTGCAAATGTGGTCTGCATACGATTGATGTGATAAGAGTTGCATAAGCCCTCAATAAAGTGATTTATTAAAAAAAGAAAACCCAGAATGCAAAAATAAATACATATAAATCAGAAAAAATAATAATTTGAATGGAGATAACTAAGAATATAACAAATATCATTATACTGGTTGTAAAACTTGCATAAGCCGCCAATAAAGTGATTTATTAAAAAAAGAAAACCCAGAATGCAAAAATAAATACATATAAATCAGAAAAAATAATAATTTGAATGGAGATAACTAAGAATATAACAAATATCATTATACTGGTTGTAAAACTTGTTGAATGGTTGCATGTTTATCTCTGAATCTTTTCACCAGAAATAAAATAAAGGTTAAGTGAAAGAAAAAAAGAGAAATATTTACATTACTACTATAACTACTGGTCAGAGAGTTATGTATGGCTTTCATTAAATTACTCAAATAAGCATAGTTTTAATTGACTCCTTGGGTTTATTTACCTTCTGCAGTGCTAATTATAGTACCTCTGCACACAAAAATTTGATTTCTTGGCATCTCTCAATGTTTTTTAATGTTCTGGCACATTCTTTCAACCTTACCACTTGATTTTAGTCTCTATGTAGCAGGCCGCTTCCACCTTATCCCAAAATTTGGGAAATTTCTTGAACTATTGAAGATAAAAATGAGATCCATTATTGCTGTTCATGTTTGGGAGAAGTCCAAAATTTGGAACTATTTCTTTTGACAACACCTTGATGACTTCCTTTGTACTTTTGGTTCAACAAGAGAAAACTTCTATTCATTCTGAAAATGTATCTATGAAGATCAATAAAAACCTCATCCAGGTTTCAGTCAACTTACCATTTCTCTCCTGGGAAGGTGCCTTTCCACTTGAAGTGAGGTATCTTTGGCTCATTGATTTTTGGATTGTTCCTGGCACAAATGACACAAGCATCAATCACCCAATACGCTGTAGTTCTTGATTTCTATGATCTCCTTCTGCAAATGGGAGGCCTGATGTGTATGATTTAGGATTGAAAATAAGCTTGTGCCATGAGCACAGAAGCCTTGCCTGCAAGTGTTTGTCTCCATCCTTTTGCTTCAGGGATTGCTCCACAATCTCAACCTCTGCAGGTCTTCAGAAGTATAAACAGGAAGCTTACCTCAAATGGAAGGTTTAGAAAGAGTGCAGGGACATTTTCCTTGCTCCTTGACCTTCCACTAGACCAGCAGCATTATTTCCTCGAACAACGCATGAGTTCCTTTTCTGGTGGACTCAGCAGTGCACAATAGCAACTTCTCCCCACTTTCGCACAGTGTCCAGCCATTCAGGACCATTCAGTACCGTATTTTATGGTATTTCCAATTTGCAATCAGCAACTTCTTCCAGAGTAATTTATGAGAGTTGTTCAATTATAACAAAGTTTGAATTTAAAAAAATATATATCCATATACCTTCTGATAAATTTTACTGCTGGAAGTTGGCTGCTTTTCATAGTTCTTGAAAAGGATACTTCATGTAGTGAAAAATATTTTTATTAAGTAAATGTGCAGATGTAATTAGGGAGAAACTATGCAATAATATTCAACCCTATCTCTCTGAACAAAAGTAATGCTAGAGTTTTAAAGATATGGCAGAAAAGGGCTTTTTGTTTTAATCATTAGGTAAGTGAGGATTCCCAGAAAAATAACACATTTAGTTAGATTCAAGTTAGTTAGATGTGCATGCTACATTTCCTTCAAGATGAATGCAGTGACTTCTTGTTTTTATGATCATAGCTTATTCTGGGTGAAATGCCTGTGTAGGTGTGTCATCATTGGCCCACATTCCGAAGAGTTATGCTGGCTGAATGATATCCTCTATACATGCTTGGCCATATTGACTCAGCTTTCTGTCATCCAGAAACTTTAGTGTTACAAAACATACCATCATTGTTACCATTTGTATAGGTAGCAGCCAATTTCATCAGATCAATTGTATAGAGCAGGAATTGTCAAATGTTTGAGATGGAAGAGCCAATCCTGTCCCTGAAAACAACAAAAACATTTTTGGAGAACCATAATTATATTTTTCCAATCAAATGAAGTCATTATTATCTGAATAATATCCTTTTATTGAGGCTATGATAATTTTGACTTTTACTTCAGAGCCACATGTATGTATCCAAAGAGCTGCATATGGTTCACAAGCCACAGTTTGCCCATCCTTTGTCTAGAGGATAGTTTAACAGAGAATTCTGTATAGCATACATGCCACAATGTACATTGCAAAGGACATCATTTTCATAGGGGGTCTTTGAATTTTTCTTTATTGGATTATAATGGTGCAAGAGATGGGTTTAAGAAAAAGGGAGTTACACAGGCCTGCTAACATGCTACAGTGTTAACAAAAATGATTCCCCAACGTTAACTATGCTTAAATGCTAGGATGTTGGTCCTTCTATTAAATAATTTAGATGAAATAGGAAATTGGATCATAGCCATGTTGCTCCTACCAGCCTCTCACTGTTCTAGTTTCAACATGAGTGAGACAAAGTAGAATCCCTACGGAATTCTGGGGAAGAGACAGGGATGGGTTTGAGGGATTATATCAGTCAGGTCTAAGTGATTGCTAAAAGAATTTTGACTGTAAAAAGTGTAATTGTAGAAAATATAACTGAAACGGTCAGTTAATTCCTCCATAAGTCAGAGAAAATGGCCAGAAGAACTAAATAAAGAGTGGCCTATGGAGAGATGACTCTTCTGGCACTTATGGTATTAGGCTCTTTTTAGAAATAAATAACTTTATTGGGGGAATCATACAATCCTTATCACAATACATACATACATGTATTGTGTCAAGCACATTTGTGCATCTGCTGCCACCATCATTTTCAAAACATTTGCTTTCTGCTTGAGCCCCTGCCATCAGCT
>PVJH01049175.1:0-10441 GCA_004026705.1 Nesogale talazaci
CGTGCAGAGAGAGCATTTTTAGTTTAATGGCAGGTATCCATTAGACATGCATATTCAGCGGTCACGGACGTCACAAGGTGGGTGGTAACCAGGGTACAGTCCTTAAGCTCACAGGCGAGGAAACCTATTACCTGCATTGAGGGAAGGTATGAGGGGGGCTGGGAGCTGCAGAGGCAGGAGACCACCAAAGAATGTCTGCTTCTACAGGGAGTTAGGATCAACCGTGCACTCACTCCAAGGCAGCGGAGCAGTGAGGGGAAGACTCTCTGGGGCTGCTGTGGAAAGCAGGACCACATGCTTGGACTTTATCTGTAACTGACCAAAGTGGAAGCTTTCCTACCGTGGAATCCCAACTCTCCAGATTCCCTTTGTTATAATATAATACAGCCCTCATGCTATTTCCCTCAGGGTTAGTTTCCCACAACTTGGTTCAGCCTGGCGGTTTCTGGGACTTCCGCCAGCTGCTGGGGTGGTGATCAGGGCATGACTCACAGCCACGTGGCTGGGACTCACAGCAGACAGAATTCTGCAGGAGGACATTTGCATCTCCTCTGTGGTTATAGCTTTTGGAAAGAGGGAAGCCTAATACTTTGGGGTATGCGCCTTCCCTTTGGTCTACTGTGTGTGGACATTGGGGGCCTCTCTGCGCCCCCACCCCCATCCCTTCCTACTGCAGTACTTACTTCCAGCCAGAGGTAGGCACTGTCCAGATTCTCCTTCAGGGAACCAGAAAAGTGACACCCTCTCCCCCCTCCCAAATTTCTTCATGTCCAGTTCACTGGACTCATGGTGACCTGCAGGGATGCCAGGTAGAACAGGGCCCTGCATGGAGCTTTGATTCTAAAACTGGGGTCTTCAAATTTTCAACAGGGGGCTAGTTCACTGCCCTTCAGACCGCTGGAGGGTCAGACTCTACTTAAATAAAAGAACAAAACTATGAACAAATTCACTGTGAGCTCAGTATGAGTCGCTGCTAAGCAGGACAGGCAGCAGCGGCAAAAACACCAGGTGGCTGGATAAATGTCCTTGGCTGGTCGCATGTGGTTGCAGGTCATATTTTGAGAATGTCTGCTTTAAAAAGTTGATTCGCAGGAGGCACAGTGCTGGCAGAGAATACAGAACGCCCCGGGGGACTGCCCTGTGGGGTGCCAGCCCCCACAATCAAACAGATCCAAGGGGCAGTTGTGTCATTGAGGAGTAAAATGAGAGAGACATCAGACATGATAGAGTATGCAATTCCTCACCTCTAAGACAGCCATGATCTCAGCAGTTAGATCCATGTAGACAGAGAAAATGTATTTCCAATCACGGCAAGTGTATACATACATATACTTCAGGGATGTGCAAGCCCCCCCCTAATTACATCATAATATCCATGCATTAGGAGAGTGGACAAGATAGGGGTGTACATGCATCAGGAAGGGGAGGCACTGGGGGTACACATGTGACAAGATGGGCAGACCCTAGCTTCAAGATGGCAGCCTAATCTTGGTCCTCCTCAGATTGGCTTGACCTTCTCTCTGGGCTCTCCTTCAGGGGAACAAGCCACTCTCCTTATCAGCATGGAGTGGGCCCCACATAGGGTGGGAGAGGCAGTAGGGTCTGCTTGCTCTAATGGCTCATAATCTCTAAGCAGTTGGCCTTCAAGTGTGTAACCATTGACTATGTGTTAGCAGACAGCATCTTATGCTTAGCTTATCATGTGTGTGTGTGCGGGGCAGGGGGGGACAAGCTGGGGAGTAACCTTTCTGTATCCCATACTGCCCACATTGAAACACACAAATCTGTCCTGGAGGAAGCACAGCCAGAATGTTCTGTGGAAGCTAAAGTACTTTGGGGTGGTGGTCATGTACTTTGGTGTCAATTTCATGATTGGGAGTCTAGGCGTGGAGTCTAACCTGTCAATCTGGAGATAGCCAATGAAGCTTCTGTGTGGGCGTGGCTTTCTCTAAGAATTCTGGGAAGTCTCACAACGTTTCCCTCGTGGAGATGAGAGACCATCTTCCCAGTTGTTGGGAGTTGCTGTACCGACAAGACAAGATGGCAGCATCTGAGGAACTGGAGGAGCCGGAGGAGAAGCCACAGGGCCTTGCCCTGATGGAACCAGACCTCTGAAACTGGAGAAGCCACGTGGAGACCCCTGCCAGGGCTGAGTTGCTTCTACCACCACTGGATGCTGCTGATGGACCCTGAGGCCTGGAAGTGAGGAGCCCTGGGGATACCCTTGCGAGCGCCAGGATGCTTCGACTGCACATGCTTTGTGAATCAGAAGGAGACTTTATAGACTGGTATTGGGCATATGGGCTAATCTCGGACTTATGACTTTGGACTGGACTGGGTTGGGATGCTTTCTCCATGTCCCATTCCTCTTGTCTATAAACCTTTCCCTTATATCCATATGCGTGTCTCTGAATTTGTTTCTCTAGTCTACCCGGACTGACACATTTGGACCTGCTGTCAGGAGAGACCCATCCCTGGAGAAGGACACCCTGCTTGGTCAAGTAGAGGGACAGCACGACAAAGAGGGAGGCCCTTGGCAACCATGGAGGGACACAATGAGCTCACACGCAGTGTCTGCAACAGTGAGCTCACCCACAGCGCCCGTCTTAAGAGTGGCACAGAACCGGAAGTGTTCCATTCTGTTGCGCATCGCCACGGTGTAGAAAACAACGCAGGACCTTCTGGGGATCTGATGCGGTAGCCCCTCCAAGTCTTAGGTCAAGACACTCAGGATTTCTATGGAAGGGAGAAGCCATAAGGAAATCCACTCAAGCCCCACCCCCTACCCTCAAGGTCAGACCAACTCCCAGCGACCCCCATGCGGGTTTCCAATGTCCCACGTGGTGCGGGGGTGGGGCGCAGTCGAAGGAGCAGGTGCTGATTTCAAACTGCCGGCCATGCAGATTGCCGCTGGACAGGTCACTGCGGTGCCACCAGGGCTCTGGGGAAATGAAAAATGACGTCTCGAGCTACAAAGCTCCGAGGCTGTGATGGTCCTCCTACGTGCTCCCTACTTCCCACTGGGTTCCGTAGGCGGCAAGCCAGACAGCACTGCCCCGGGCCTGCCCACGCAGGAAGTCTGTTCATCTCTTGTCTGGACAGTCTCGTGTCGCATGACGTGCTGCCCACCCACTCGCTCCCAGCTGCGGTCCTCCGAGACACCCCAGGGTGCCTCAGACTCCCGCAGCAAGAGCTGCACTGTCAATCTGTCGAGCTCACTGACCCCTCTCTTGTCTCTGCCACTGCCATGGGGTCTGCTCCAATGCATGGTGGCTCATGGATCCCCGGAGAGGGATTGGAGGAGTGTGTCTGTGTGAACCGGGCCCCACCGGGCATCCTGTGAGGCCGCTTTCCTGGTCAGTAGAGTGCCAGGTCTTTCTTCCGAGTGTCTCTGGGTGGGCTCCCACTTCCGGGCTTTTGGTTAACATCTGTATCGGGTCTCTAGCCTCAGGGATCATTTAAGGAGCATTCCTGATGTTTTTAAGGAGAACAAGAGGCCACAGACACACGGTCTGAAAATGAGGAAGGCTTTGTAAAGCACGAGGTCGCAACAGGGCCCAAGGGTTTGTTCAGATACCAAGCTTTGAATGGGGCATGGGAGGGTTCAAGGGAATGGTCACAGGAGCATGAATGGTGACAAATCAATACAGCAGGTGGGATCACAGGAGCAGGCAGGGGACCCCAGTTGCAGGTGTCTGATACATTACATTGCTAGATGGAAGGGCCCACAGGATTGGCCCCAGAGCCTTCTGACCAAGGGTGGGACTGAGAGGCAGGACTCAAGGCGGGGTGACTCCTGTACTGTCCCCGGGCCTTTGACCTCCACCAAGGACACACCCAGGAAAGCCCCTAAGTGACAGCCAGGCACATGAAGACTTTGTACCCCCAGGGATTCCATTGGAGTCCCCCCATCCTGACTCTTGGGTCCCCGTGGCTTAACACACAAATAAGCAAACAAACAAACAAAGATGCAGCCACATTAGCCATCCCCCATAATGACTCCCCCCCTTGCCCCCCGTGGATTTCTGACACTAGAACTATGTGGGAAACTCACACATGTCATTCCCACAGATTCTACCCCCCTCGGCTAGGCTGCCTTAAAGTTGATGGTTGATTCTGGGTCCCTGGAGAGGCAGACATTTCCAGATGACCTCCTCCCCAATCCTGCCTTCCCCAATGCAGGTATCGGGTTTCCTCACCTGTGAGCTCAGAGACTTTCTTGTGAGTGCATGTGACGCACCCATGTCACTACTGAATATGCGTGTCTTATAGCTACTTACAACTAGCTCCAAATACAATCAAGACCCCCTCTCTCTTCCAGACCCCGTCCCCTCTCCTCGTCCTCCTTCCCCACTTCCTCTCGTTTGAGCTTCATTCAACTGAATCCAAAGAGCAGTCCCTTCAGGGTGAGCATTTTATACCCAGAGTGGGCAGTGGCTTGGGTTTTTCAGCAGATAAGATCAACATTGGCTGTGACTTCTGCAAAGAATAAAGACGTCTTTGTGATAAAGACGAGGGGGGCCTCTTGTGGACCTGTCTGACCAGAATTGAGGAAGGAAAAAGGAGCTAAATCTCCCAAACCCAAACCCACTGCCGTCCAGTCGCTGCCTACGCGTGGTGACCTGACAGGGCAGGGTAGAACTGCCCCTGTGAGTTTCTGAGGCTGAAACTGCTGATAGGATTAAGAAAGTCCATCTTCCTCCCCTGGGGCAGAGGGTGGTGGTCCTGAACTTCCCACCTTGCGAATTGCAGCCTGAGGCGTGAGCTCTGTGGCCCCAGGGCTCCTTCGTTAGTGCTTCCATGAACCCCAATTTACAGACTTTCCACCCCTGTCTTGCCGCAAGACTGAGATTTCATCTGAAACCGGCAGCTGCGAAGAGAGGACTTTCTGGTCCATCTAAAAATAGAGTCCCTGCTTTAGTTACCAGGACACCCGCTTGTCATTTTCCATTTGTCTTTCGACAAGCTCGCCATACGTCTGTTCATATTCTTCTGCCCCAGAAGAATAACCAAGACCAGTCAGGACCGGCAGATGGGGTCCGAGCAGTGAGTGGGATCCCTACGGGTCAGGACTGACTCCATGGCCCCTACAACAAGAGTCTAGACCTGTGTTTGTCCAAACAACGGGGTTACCTAGCTTAGCCATATTGTCGCACACACACACACACACACACACACACACATACAATTAACCACCACCTTCGGGCTTAGGGTGAGTGTGGGGTGGGTGGATTGATGCCTAGTTCTCAGCTCCTCCTTCCCTGAGGAGGAGAAGAATCCAGGGAGCCATGGTTCTGTAGGATTGTCTGACGTTGCACTTGAACCTCACCAAGAAGAATCACTGTCAGCCAGAGCAGCCCACTGCTGAATCCCAACCAGAGACCTCCTCTCGCCCACCTGTCCACCATGCTGACACCTGTCATCCTCCCCACAGCACTCGCTCCTTCTCTGCTCAGCTTGAGGAAGCAATGGCCACCGCGAACTCACAAGCCACACTCACGATGATGGCGCTCATGAAGGAAACAGCAGGCCACAATACAAGATGGAAAAACTTGGGATGCACTTCCTGAATCAGGATGGCCTCCTCTCAGCCCTGCCTGCAAGCAGCAGACTTCTCTCCGGTTGTTGGCCCCTGGGGCCTGCTCAGCCAAGTGCGACGAAGCTCTTCAGCTCCTCCTAGAAGGGCCCTGAGCCACCTCATCTGGCCCTCATGTCTAGGCTTGAATGAGCTCAACTGCCTCGCTACAGGGCCGCATCAACTCCTGTCTGCGTCCTGAATCTGCCGTCACTGTTCCTCTCCCACTGCGTCCCATTCTCTCGGCTGTCTCTGGTGTTCCGGCACTCTGGTTCCTGGGTCTAAGAGGTTTCTAGGGCAGGGACTCCGAGTCCAAAGGATGTGTCCCCTTCCCCTCTCTTTAGCCTCATGACAGTCATCAAGGTCCCATCCGTCTGCTTCTGAGACGACTGGTCTTAAGCTGAGTAGGAGGGCAAAACCAGCCAACCACCTTTGGTAGGGTTCAGTGTTAGGCTGTGTTGTCCAGAGGAACTGTAACTGTCACACTAGCGTGTATACCTGCTATACCAGCTCGTACAGCCCCAGCTCCCTCGGGGGTTTCTGAGACTCTAGCTAGTGATGGAAATAGGAAGTCCTGTCTTTCTCCCCAAGAGTGGCTGGTAGTTTTGAACTGTCAACCACACCAAGGGGTAGCCACCTAAAACACACAAACAAAAAAGGAATTTCCCCAAAGATATGTCCTTAATTGTACTGTTGCTTTTTTTAACAAATAAGCTAACAAACAAAGAAGGAAGTCCTCCTCCCCAAAGCTATTTATTTATTTTACAAAACAACCTCATCACTTTCAAAGTTCTCTCCAGGACGCTGGGTACATTTGTCCAATCTGCGAGTCCATTCTTAGAAAACCTTGTTCCAACTCATGTGTTTGGATGGCTGACAGCACCTCCCCCCTTTTTTACTTCACCGCTTCTACATCTTCAAAGGCATATGATGGAAGTCTGCTTCATCCAGCACAATCCGGGTTTTTTGGGGGTACCCTCCTCATCTATAAGGATGTATATATAAGAAAGAGCTCTTTTGATTAAGAAAGCATTCAAGCCAATCCAACTCCAGTCCTTAACTCCAATGCAAACAGAGATTCTCTTCAGACATTAGTAGTGGCAAGCCTATGTCACAGGAGGATAAAGCAGATGTGGGGGTAGGGGAGGAGTGGGGGGCTCGGAGGCCAGTGAGTGCAGAGCCCCATGGGTCAGTGGAAACATGGCAGGGAGTCAGCACTCTTGGGGACCCACCAATGGAGGCAGGCAGCAGAGTGCAGCCAGCAAGAAGGGAGAAAGGCTGAAGAAAATGTGTGTGTATGTGTGTATGTGTGTGTGTGTGTGTGTGTGTGTGTGTGTGAGAGAGAGAGAGAGAGAGAGAGAGAGAGAGAGAAAGAGAGAGGTTCCCAGTCTCTTCCTCCTAAAAAGCCCCCTCCCCCACCTCCCCAGGAGGCATCATCAAGTTGGGACCTGATAGACAGATTGCACTCCATCCCCTAGCCAGCCATGCCTGCTTGACCCATATCAAGCAACCACAGGTTCTGGGTTAGTCTGGGTAGACTGGAGAAACAAATTCATAGACACCCATATGTATATAAGAAAGAACTTTATATGCAAGAGCAGTTGAATTTGAGGGAACATCCCAGCCCAGTTCAAAAATACCAGCGGCTGCCCCAGAGAAAGACTGGGCCTTCTACTCCCACAAAGAGCAAGTCTCTGAAACTCACAGGGGACAGATGGGTCCTGTCTTCCAAGGTCACTCTAAATTAGCAGCCTCCTGATGGCAGGAGCCTGTGCGTTCTGATGTCTTTTTCTAGGAACTGGTTTCTCTAGGATAATAATAACCTTCTAACTCATTGCCAGGTAGTCTTTTATTCTCCTAGCAGCCCTTGATATGTTCCATATTCTTCATCAGCGTCATGACTCAAAGGCAATGCATTTCCCCAATCTTAATTCCTGGTTCAGTTTTCCCCTCTCTAGGAGGCGATTTAAAAATCATGGTGGTTACATAACCTCCTGTCAGCTTGAGTGAATGGGTGGAGTCTAACCTGCCCATCATGTCATAACCAGTGAGGCCTCTGTGTAGGCATGACTTTCTCCGGAGGATTCTGGGAACTCCCGTCTTCCTCCCTGGAGGCGGGACATCTATGTTGACAAGCCACATGAAGCCAGGCTGATGGAGCCAGAGGCCTGGAGCTGAAGGAACCACGTGGAGACCCAAGCCAGTGCTGAGATGCTTCCACTGCCACTGGATCCACAAGACTTCCCACCCACTGGCCTGTGTTCTTCCTGCATTTGGCATCATTGCATGTGTTTCATGAGTCTGAAGAGGAATTTGTAGATTGGTGTTGCTCAGATGGGCTAATATTGGACTTAAGGACTTGATCTGAACTGGGATGAGATGTTTTCTCTATATACAAGTGCTCTTTTATATACAACTCTTATGCACATATGAGTGTCCATAAATTTGCTCTTCTAGTCAACCCAGACTAAAATACTGTCACTTGAGCCAGGCACAAGTTATTCCTCAAAAGGAAATCTTGACTCTGACACTTGCAAGAAGTCTTTTGCAGCAGATTTCGCTCACTGTAATACATCCTCTGATTTTTTAACTGCTGTTTCCACGAGCAGTGGTCATGGACCAAGTAAAAGGAAATACTTGACTATTACACTCTTCCCTCCTCTTATCATGCTGCTGCTTACCAGTCCATTTGTGAGCAGTTTTGTTTCATTCACACTGAAGGGCAAACCAATTTGAAGTTGGTTGTCTTTGGTCTTCAATGGTAAATGCTTCGTATCCTCTTTGCTTTCAGTCAGCGAGATGGTGCCCTCTGCATGGCACAGGTTGTTAATATACTACCCTCCCTCCTGATGCTACATTCTTCTCCCTGCAGTCCAGCTTCTGTTATAGTTAGATGCCACTGAGTTGGTTCCATCCTATAGCGAGCATGCGCACAAGAGAATGAAACATTGCCTGATCCCACACCAGCCTCACAATCGTTCCTATGCTTGAGCCCATTGCTGCAGCTATGGTGTCAATCCATCTCATTGAGGGCCTTCCTTTCCTGTCTTTCACTTCCCCTCTACTTTATCACGCATGACGTTCTTCTCCAGGGTCTGGTCTCTCGCAACAGCATGTCCAAAGCACGTGAGATGAAGCGTCACCATCTTGGCTGTAAGGAATACTCTGGCTTTACTTCCTCCAAGACAGATTTGTTTGGGCTTTTAGCAGTCCATGGCACTTTCAAGATTCCTCACCAAGACCACAATTCAACACATCTAACTTATAGGATTATTATCCTTCTGAGGCCGAGCCCTTAATGTCTATTGATGTTTTCAGGTTATAAGAGAAAAGAGGAGCACAGCTGAGAGACCAGACTAAGAAACCAGACTGTCTCCCAGGCGTCTCTCTCGTAGAATTCCATGTCTGTGTAAAGGGAGACCATTGCTGACTTGACCTATTCAGAAATAACCCCCGTCCAGCTACATGTGTAGCTCCTGAACTGTACTCATTGAAGAGGATGATTGAATGAACTAGATGATTGTATGGATGAATGGATGGTTAGATGGATGGATAGATGGTTGGGTGGTTAGATAGATGGATGGATGTATCGTTGGCTGGATGAATTGATCGATGGATGGATGTGTGGATGGGTGGATGGTTAAATGGATACACCAGTCCTTGACTAGTGTACTCTCAAACTCTTACATTCAGTCAATCCCCCTCTCCCTTCATAGCTCACTACTACTAAGAATTACTCTTGCAGAAGTCTTCCCACCTGTAGTAGATGTATGGCCTTGGAAACCCCAGAGGACCCAAAGCAGACAGGTCTACTTTGTCCTGCAGGGCTGCTTCAAGTCAGAATTAACTACACCACTGTAGGGTTGTTTGTTTTTTTCAAATCTAATTGGGGCCCATACAACTCTTGTCACGGTCCATATATCCATCCATTGTGTCAAGTACATGTGTTGTCATCATCCTTCTCAAAACATTTGCTTTCTACTTAAGTTCTTGGTGTCAGCTCATTTCCCCCCTTTCTCCCATCACCATTCCTTCACAAACCCTTAATAACTTATAAATAAATGTCAACATCTCCCTTCACCCACTTTTCAGTTGTCCATCCCCCAGGGAGGGGGTTATATGTAGATTCTTGTAATCGGTTACTTCTTTCTACCCCACCTTCCCTTCACCCTTCCACTATCGCCAGTCCTGAAGGGATCATCTGTCATGGATTCCCTGTGTTTCCATTTCCTATATGTACTGGTCTACATCCTCTGGTCTAGCTGGATTTGTAAGGTAGAATTGGTATCAGGATAGTGGGGGGGGTCATTAAAAAACTAGAGGAAAATTGTATGTTTCATCATTGCTACACTGCACCCTGACTGACTCATCTCCTACCTGAGGCCCTTCTGTAAGGGGATGTCCAGTTGCCTACAGAGATCTGCACTCCCCCTCCTTCACAAGGATATGCTTTTTTGTTCTTTGATGCCTGATACCTGATCCCATCAATAACTTGTGATCCCAGCACAACAGACTGGTGTGCTTCTTCCATGTGGGCTTTGTTGCTTCTCCACTAGATGGCTGCTTGTTTATCTTCAAGCCTTTAAGACCCCAAATGCTCTATCTTTTGACAGCCAGGCAACATCAGCTTTATTCACCACATTTGCTTATGCACCGCATTGTCTTCGGCAATTCTGTCAGGAAGGTGAGCTTCACAGAATGCCAGTTTAAAAGAACAAAGTGTTCTTGCCTTGAGTACTTGAGTGGAAGCTCAGTGTCCATCTGCTACCTTAATACTAAGCCTATAAATATATGCATATAGATGTATTTCTCCTTCATCATATATAAGTATATTTACACATACACATGCCTATATTAGACCTTAAT
>PVJH01049176.1:0-10457 GCA_004026705.1 Nesogale talazaci
CCCCCCCCCCCCCCCCCCCGCCCCAGGATCACCCAGCAAAAGACCCAGCCAGTCTCCTTCCAGACCCTTGGGTCTAAGCCATGCCCAGGGAGGACTGAGGGCAAGCCGGGCTATGACGGACACGGAGTCAGAAGGACAGCCAGCTCCAGTGTCCCCCGCCCTCCCCACACTCAAGGCCACACAAAGGCCCTTTTGAGACTGGCCTCCTCCCCCACCCACTTGACAAAGGAGAGAGGAAGGCGTGGGAGGGGAGCCCCAAGGGCAGAAATCTTCTGGCTGGGCCCAGAGGCGCCTGGGAGTTCAGGAAAAACCAGGCAGGAGTCAGAGATCCAGGTGCCGCTCACTGGGCTGAAGTCACGGGCACCCACCCTTGGAGGCAGACTCAGGGGACCCAGCAGAACTGCTCCTGCAGGATCTCCAGACCGTGGTCCCCACCCCGGCCTGGAGCTGCAGCATCCAGTCTGTGCCCCCTGAGGGCTACACGCCTGGCACCTGGGCCACACCGAGCCCTGCCCACTCGGCCTCTCCTGGCACACTCCAGCCCTGAGACCCCAGAAGCCTCTGGGGTGCCTGGCCGTTGAGTCCCTCTCCCTGGGCCCCGGGCCCTGAGGGTCCCCCGGCAGCCTAGCCTCTTCCGTGGGACCCCTTCCCGTACTCCTTCCCTGTCCCAGCCGGGAGGATGGACAGAGGGCAGGGGTCCTGGCAGCCTCTTCCTGACCCAGCTCCCTGGCACGACTGAGCAGGCACAGACAGCAGGCCTCTCCTTTTTGTACCTTGACACACACACACACACACACACACACACACACACACACACACACACATACTCACACGCGCACACACGTCAGGGTAGACCCACGCGCACACACACCGTTAGCTGTGACACACGCTTCTCTGGCAGGGCCAGGCCTCTCCTGCAGGCCCGGGCCCCCTCACCACGGCTCACACACTAGGTCCCGCTGCCAGGAAGTTCCCCTGTCTTTCGCTGTTACTGATTAATCCTCGTCGTGAGCAGCCAAGGACTGTTGCCAGCCCTCCGCAGTCAACTGACCGTACGGTTCACAGTCACGCCACGTCCGTGACTCACTCTGAGCCCAGACCACGTCTGGGAGGGCAGGGGGCTGAGCTGAGGCTTCTGCCCCGTTTCCTGTGAGGCGTGGGGGTCCTGGGGGCGGTCAGGGTCAGGGTCACAGCTAGGCAGTGCTGGCCGAGGAATCAGGAGCTACTACTGTCCCATGTCCTCGTCCAGATCAAGTCTCCCAGCAAGAGGGCGGCTGCCAACCTCGCAGGCCTGGGGTGGGGTGGGGAGTGGGGGGAGCCTGACCGCTCCTCACACCATGTTCCCCGAGACCCATCTTCATTGCCCGTCTGTAAGAGGGCGGGGGAATTCTTGCCACCGATTGATGTGGGATTTGGAGGGTAGAAGTGACTTTGGCTGCCAGACAGACCCTTAGGAAGCAGGTGACAAGGTCTATTAAGCTCTCCTCCTCTCTGTTCTCGTGCCAACTCTGCTGGACCCAGAGCTGGGGCAGCCCATCTCTACAGACTCTGTACTAGGGACACGCCTGGGCCTCCTCAGCCCCCTCCTCAGGGACCAGCCACAAGCCCACCCCTCTGTCTCCTGTCCAGGTTCAGGGCTGATTCTTTTCAGTCCAGTAAACCGACAGGGACCTCCCTAGGACCAGTGGGGAAGGGGACTGCCGGGAGGTGGGGGGGTAAGCTTGGGGTGGGGTGGGGGTGACATTCCAAGGCTGTGACCAGGCCCACAAGGCCCGGAGCTCAGCAAGGAGAGCCCCACCCCATCTGCACGACCCTCTGTCACTTCCTGTCCTCGTAGGCAAGCCTGCGTGTCATTTGGTGGGGCCCAGGCGGGAACAAGTACAGAGGCCCTACAGCATGGCATGATTTGGGGAAGCCTGATCGTCCTGCTGCCCCGTTTGAGCCTCCCCTGCCCCATCTCCACCCCCACACTCCAGGGCACGAGCGGTGTAACATTTGGGTTGGGTACCAATCGAGAAACGAGTGGTTTGAACACATGGAGCAGCTCGGCTGTGTGTGCGAGAGAGGGGTGGGGGCAGGCTGAGAAACTGGTAGTTGGCACTTGAGGTTTTGTCCTGCCCAGGAATGCCCCCCCTTCAGGTGGGTCACAGGTGGCGGCCTGTGGGATGGGGTGGCTGTGGGAGGAGAGGAGGCAGGAGGTGGAAGCCAGGCTGCTGTGGAGGGAGAGGACCCAGCTGGAATGTCTGAGGACGGTATCCTTCATTCCTGAAAACTGGGTAGAGGTCTAGCTCACTTCCTCGGTTGTCCAGCGAGGACATTGGCTGGCTGGCTGGGTGGAGGTAGGTGAAGGGAGCTAGGAGGTGACCTCCTGTCCCACAGCACTCCCAGGAAGCCCCGGGGCCTTTTTGGCGGCTCCTGGCAGTGGCTTGCTTTCAATGGAACTGGTCTAACAGGCTGGGAAGAGTGAGAGGTCAGGGGGTGACTGCAAGTGCCCCAAGGCATGTTGACCAGAGGAGCGGTCCCCACCCCACCCCTCGGTGCAGCTGGTTTCTGGGCTGGGCTGTCCCACCCCACCCATTGACTGCTTCACCCCATCTTCCCTGAGGCCCTGTCTGTAGCCCAGCCACACCCTGTTCCTGACATTGCAGGTGGGCAGTCAGGCCTGTGCTGGTGGCGGCAGAGGTAACCCCAAGTATGGGCAGTGATGGGAGGAGCAGGGTCCAGAGGTGGGTCTCGGCAGAGGCCTGACCTCTAGACCTGACCTCATCTGCTGATTTCGAGTGCCTGCCCCCTCCCGGCCCTGCATGCCTGTCCTGCTGGGTTCACCGCCTGCAGACGCCTACACTGGCTCTGGTTCCGCGTGGCCTGAGCCGCACAGATCGAGGACTGCACCAGGGCAAAGGGCCAGAGAGGCAGGAAGTTAGCGGATGGAGGACCGCGGGGTTATCTGCTCCTGAAAACCCTGACCGTCTCAGGCACTCCCTGGGCAGTTTCTCCCAGCCCTGCAGGGTTGCTGACAATCAGAACTGCCTGCTGAGGACTGGGCTGGGGCTGGGGCAGATTTGAGCTTCCAGCTGGCCTCTGGGTTGTGGGGAGGAGGTAGTTTGGGAGGGGAGGGAAGGGACCTTGGAGACAGACTGTATACGGTCAGGCTGTAGGGCATGAGGGGAGTGGGTGTCTTCAGAGATCAGCCCCTGGAATGTGGACAAGTTCCCGCGGAGACTATCAGATTCACGGCCACTCATAAAAAAAGCACCCACACCCTACAAGCCTGGTGCCCCTTCCTGTGCTGGAGACTCCGTTGAGGCCCTGGGCAGAGACCCCTGCCTCCGCTTCTGAGCTCATCCTGCGGAACACGCTGTCCCAGTCCAGCTTGGGCCCCAGCCCGGCCACGAGAGTGGAGGAGGGAGGCAGCTTCTCCCCAGAAGGGCCCAAGAGACACTTGTAGCCACGTGGTGTTAATGGGCTCCCTCTGAGCCAGGCCCTGGGCCACGTGCCCTTTCTCCAGGAACTCCTGGGGAGAGTTGATGCACCCTGCCGGGAAGATTTTTCCCTTTCCACTGAGGAAGAATCGGAGGCCCAGAGAGGTAGGAGCCCACTGCTACATCATCCCTCAGGCTTCCTTCCAGGGCACAGGGCTGGAATTCGGGTCCCGACTTCTGCCTCTGCCGCCCTCTGCTGACTGCCTTTGGCAGGCCCACAGGTGCTGGGCTGGCTGGAACCCCTGCCTCCCGCTGCGCTGTGGCGAGAGCGTGTTCTCCTCCTCGGGGCCTCAGTCTCCTCTTCTGTAAGAGGAGCATAAAGCTTCCTAGTACCCTGGTGAGTGAGTGTTAAGGCAGCATAGAGTGTGGTGCCAGCAGGGTGCTAGTCTCATGGGGGGCTCACCTCAGAGGCCGCCTCACGCTGCAGTGAAGGGAAGATGCTGGTGGGGCAGGGGGCGGTTCAGGATGGGCCTATGCCCCCAGCAGAGCCCTGGAAGGGAAGATGGAAAGAAACCCCATATCTGCCAGCCCTCTGGCCTGTGCCTGACACACCCAGGGCATCAGGGAGCTCTGCAGGGGTCAGCAAGGACCCTCTGGGTGCTCTCTGCCACCCCTGCCACAGGGATCCAGCTGGTTCCTCTGCTCGGGGGTGGAGGGTGGGGTGCTGCATGAAGGGCCCTTTGCAGGCTATCTCCCCAGCAGGCATGTAGGAGCCCTGCTATAGATGTAGACATAGTCTCCCACCTCCTGGAAGGTTAAGCAGACTCCTTTTCTCTGGGTTCTGGCTCTAGCGTGGCATCTTGTAGACTCGGATTCCTCACAAGGTAGCAGTTGTCTCTGCCTTTTAGATGAGGGCTCAGGGAGTGAGCAAATTGCAGGTCTAGGGTCTGCGTTGGGCTGAAGGGAAAGGCCGAGTTTGTCCCCGTCCCCAGCCCCCCTCAGGAAAAGCCCCACAGCACCAAGGTGGGCAGCCCAGCTTGAGCCTCTGGGCAGGGCAGGTGGTCCTCAAGTCCATCCAGGCTGGCTCGGCTGGTGGGTACAGCAGGGGGCTTGCCGAAGTTCAGAAGGGCAGGGCCTGTGGGCAGTCTGTTGAGGAATCATATCCGTGTCCAGGGCTCAGAGGTCTGGCGAGACTTCCTTCTGCCCAGGGTCCTCCTGCCTGGTGCGGCCTTCTGGCCGTGACTGCACACCCATTTCTGTGGTAAAACCTAAAAGCATGTCAGCATTTGTGTGCCCTACTCTGCCTTTAGCCAACACCTACCGTTCAGTGACTGAACCTTCGTCATGTCCGGTGGAATAGCATCCCTGGTGGCACAGAGGCTTGTGGGTTCAGCTGCCGGCAGAAAAGGTGTTGGTTCGAAACCACCCAGTGGCTCTGAGCGAGAAAGTGAGGGCAGAGGTTCTTAGGTGATATGTGAATGACTTGCCATCATATTAAAACAGTAGAGACCGACTACTGCTACTACAAAAAAAATTGAGAAAGTCATGATAAAGATTACTGTATGATATGAATTACACTCTACTGTACAAAACCCAAATACTACGTAAAGTGACCAGATTTTAAGCGGGACACCATTGACTGCGGGGGAGAGGGAGGGTTCTTGATGAAAAATTTGGTCTATTTGGAGCAACAAAAATTTTCATAGCATGCAAAAATAGCATTGTAATACATTTGTTTTAATTTTAAAACGCCGTGGGACGTTGTTAAATTGTTAAAAAGCAGGACGTCTGGTCACTTTACCCAAAAGAGCCCTGATGTAAAATATGAACAGCAACTAAAGGTTGTCACCTAGGAAACAGGACAGGGCAGTTTTGACTCCAAATCCCTCTCTTTCCCCCAATTCAGGAAGGCCAGGTCTGGGTCTAGATGGGGCCCAGCTTAGCTGCCACCAGCCTGCTCGCTGTCCTCTGTTCCTCCTGTGTCCAGCCCCCCCACGCTACCCCGACAGGGGTCCTGGGGGCAGCGGGGAGTGGGCCGGACATGGGTCCAGCAGACTGAGTCTAAAATGTTCTTTCCACCTTTGACGGGCAGTGGGGCTCCGCGGTCAGGGGAGGGGTGAGGGCCACATCCAGGCAGGGTCTGGGGGAGCTGCCTGGCCACGCAGGGTTGGGGTGGGTGTTTGGCGTCTGTGCGCCCCCTCACGCTCCCCCTCGCCCTCCCCACAGGACATCTGCGAGGACCCCCGCCTCTTTGTGGACGGCATCAGCTCCCACGACCTGCACCAGGGCCAGGTGGGCAACTGCTGGTTTGTGGCCGCCTGCTCGTCGCTCGCCTCCCGCGAGTCTCTGTGGCAGAAGGTGAGCATGGCCCGGGGGCGCGGGGGGGTGGGGGGACACGCACGCTCCCCGCGGCCCTCCCTGCTGAACGCGCAGGTGGGACTGGGGTGCGAGAATGGCCTTCCGTCCGCGCCGCCCTCCAGTGACCGCTCGAGGCATCGCAGCTCTTAAGCCCCGCAGGCAGAAACCCTCCTCCCCTGGGGAGGCTGTCCTCTGGGAAGAATTGATGGCAGGGACTTCAGGCTGGGCATTTCCGGGCTCAGGTTTCCATCCTGGTAAACACAAGCCATTGCCCCGTTCTCATCCCTCCCCTTCCTGCTTTCCCGAGTAAGGCTCTAGCTAGGCGCTGGGTGCCTGAGCCTCGCAGGGGACCAGCCTCACCCTTTGGCAGCTGTGGGACTTACCTGAGGGTGCCTGCCCAAGGGAGGAGTCAGGATAATCGGGAGAGCTCTCTGGGGAGTGGTGAGGTATTGGGCGGCTGGGCTCAGGGCTGTGTCCTAGGAGCGGTGCTGTGGTCACGGTTGTGCCTGGGTGCCATGGCCCTGTGGTCACTCTTGTGGCTAGGCGCCATCTAGTTTGTTCCAGCCCATAACGACCCAGTATATCACAGAAGGAAACACTGCCCCGTCCTGCACTGCCCGCCCTGTTGTTCTGTGAGAGCCTGTTGTCCTAGCCACTGTGTGAATGCACCTCACTGAGGGGCTTCCTCTGTATCTCTGCCCCTCGACTTTACCCGCCATGATGCCCTTATCCGGGACCGTCTCTCCTGACGGCACGTCCAAAGCACATGAGACGGAGTCTGCCTTCCTCACTTCTAAGGAGCATTCGGGAATATTTCTTCTGAGACAGCTCTGTGTCTTCATCGGGCAGTCCGTGGCACTGAATATCCTGTGCCAGCACTGTAATTCACATGCTTCCATCCTTTTTCCGTCTCAGTCTTTCCCATGCACAGGAAGCAATCGAAAAAGGTGTGCCTGGCTTAGATCAGGCACACCTGAGTGCCCAAAGCAGCCTTGCTTTAGCCCCTGGAAGAGGTCTTGCTTGTGCAGGGGGGCCTTTGCCCTCTCTAGACCACTGCTTCCAGGAGCTCGGAGCGTGGATCCAGACAGGACAGAACCCTGGACGACTTCAGTCTTCTCTCCATTTTGCCAGGACGCTGCCTCCTGGTCCAGTGGTGAGGATTTTGGTTTCCTTGGCAATGAGTCTACGCAGGCCAGCCTTGGGCCTCCTATGCCCAGGCTTCCTTCAGCCGCCAGAGGGAGCTGTGCCCTCGACCAAGCCTGGGACTGTGGCAGGTGCCCTCCCAGCCTGGTCCTCTCGGAATGTCTCCCGCCCTCACTCCACGACTGCCCCCTGATGACCGTGTGGGGAGTGGGAGAGGGGTGCTGTCCAGGGCAGAAGTTGACGACGCAGACCTGGCAGTCACACGAGCCTACAGAGCCTGGACACCCTCGGGGATGGAGTGGGACAAACTCACACGAGCTCTCCGAGGCTGGACGTGGTCAGGCTTGCCGCTGTCTTGCAGGAGAGGGCGGACTCTCACCCTCCAGCCTGCAGTCCACTCTCTGCCCATGGCAACACCCTCGGACCGCCTCGTCACCACGCCCAGTGAGGCCCGGGCTCAGTGGCCCACGGGCATCCTCTCTGTGGCCCAGACGGTCCCCAGACCCCGCCCTCCACCCCCGCGCTACCCCATAATTGCCTGTTTACCTGTGGTCTCTCCTCTTGGGGGGAGTTCCCCACGGGCAGAGCGGGCCCAACTTGCATCTTCCCACTGAGCCAAACAGGAGCCCGGCACGCAGAAGGTGCAGGAATGTTCTAGTAAGGAAGCCCCGCCCCAAACTGTCTGCCTAGCAGCTGCACCCCTGCCCTTGCTGCCCACACCCCCTTGAGGCCTCTCCAGGCGGGGCGTGGGGAAGGCCCCCAGCTTGCTGTGACCCACACCTGGGCTGGACCTCAGAACCCGCCCCCTCTACTCCCCTGCCCGGTGCAGCTGCCCCTCCGCCTTGTGGAAGGGAGGTGCCCAGGACCAGGGGGGGCCATCTCTGTGCTGTGGGACCCTGAGCAGGCCTCCTGGTTGTCTCTGGGTCAGAGGTCCCCCTGTAGGTGTGGGAGCATGGAGTCAGGGGTCAGGGGGCTCCCGAGAGGTCGGCTGAGGTACCTCGAAGGGTGGGCCGGGGAGCCTCCTCGCTAATTGTGCTCCGCCTCCTGGTGCGGTGTGTGACGGCGCCCAGGGCCCGGAAGGAGGCCGTACGTACCCCGGGGAGCTCATTACTGGGCCCTGCCTTCCCCTCCTGTCCCTGCTGACCGGGGCTCTGTTTGTTGTCACCCTAACGCTGTGGCCTGTTGCCCTGCAGAGCCTCCCCTGCTACACCCTGTTTTCTCCACTGAAGGTGGGGGGCGGGGACCCAGTCTGTGCTGCTGCCCTGCCCACCCTCTGTACTCACGCCTGCCCCTGCAAGCTGCCCCTCCACCTCCGCTTCCCGCCCGGAGGCAGCCTGGCTCCCACAGGCACGGCTTCATGCCGGCAGGGCCCCTTGCCTGGTGGCGTGACCTTGAGCAGGTCACGTTCCTTCTGGTGACTTGAGTTTAAAGCTGGCCCTGCAGCCACCAGGATGGTGGGTGAGGCAGCGGCGGGGTGGCCAGCCTCTGGTAGCTAGCGTCTCCATGCCTGTTCTCGGTCGCCTTCTATGGACCACCCCACCGCTGGTGGCAGGGTATGGTCCCACTGACTCATCCGCACCTTCCCTGGCTTGTGACTCAGAAACCAGACTGTGGCTGAGGGGCCGAACACGCCCCACCATGTCTACAGGCCGATCGGTCCAGCCTGATGACGCGTCCAAAGGACGTGAGGTTCAGTTTAGCCAATCGCACTTGTGAGGACCCTGGCCTCCCAGACAGATGGGCGTCCGGGGCACACCACGAATCTGCTCCAGCCTCTGCCGGCACAAACCCCTTCTGCGCTCCACGCTCCTCGTCCCGAGTCCAGACAGAGAGTGATTGAAAAGACCATGCCGGGGCCCAGTGTACCAAAGTCCTTGAAATCACATCTTTGCTTAAAAAAAAAAAATCATTTTCTTGGGGGCTTGTACAGCTGTTAATCACCAGCCAGCCAGCCTGTGTGTTAAGCACATTTGTTGCCATCATCCTTCTCGAAACATTTGCTTTCTGCTTGAGCCCTTGGTATCAGCTCCTCATCTTTTCTCTTTCCTCCTCACTCCCCTTCCCTCACAAACCCTTGATAATTTATAAACTATGATTATTTTGTCATGTCTTACACTGTCTGACATCTCTTCACCCACTTGTCTGTTGTCCCTCCCCTGGGGAGGGGGTTATATGTAGATCCTTATAATTGGTTCCCCCTTCCTTCCCCACCCTCCTGATATCACCACCCTCACCACTGGTTCTGAAGGGATCATCTGTCCTGGATGCCCTGTGTTTCCAGTTCCTATCTGTACCAGTGTACGTCCTGTGCTCTAACGGGATGTGTAAGGTAGAATTGGAATCATGATAGTTGGGTGGGGCGGTGGGGAGGAAGCATTAAAGAACTAGAGGAAAGTTGTATGTTTCATCTACTCTGCACCCTGACTGGTTAGTCTCCTCCCAGGCTGTTTGGTTTTTGTATAGCACTTTCCCCCTATTTTTATGGTGCCCTGGGGGGTGGTTTTAGGGAACAACAGTTCACACATGTCGTTTCCTGTCTTGATGCTGTTTAACGCTTTAAAGACGGCCCTTGGTGGCAGCTCCGCCCTGTGCAGCGTGCCATGCCTCTGTGCCACGTGGGGCTCTGAGTAAGGGTGCGGACTCAGAGGCCCAGGGGAATTAGACCAAGCCCCTGGTGAGAGAAGATGTGGACAGGACCCCAGACTGTGAGAGGGGAGCTAGGGGGTGGGTGTCAATTCCCGGGGCAGAGCCTGGGAGGGCCGCCCAGCAGCAAGGCCAGGCCAGCTGTGGCTTCCGTTAAGATGTTCCCAGTCACCTGGGGGGCGCACATAGATTGGCTGCTCCCATGGTAGCCAGGAGACAGGTGGTTCCTGTCCAGGTCTCTCAGCTCTTGCAAGGCCCCAGGCTTTCCAGCCCCCTGGGACAGTTCCACCCTGTCCACCTGGGGTCGCCAAGAGTCAGAATCCACTCACACATGCAGCAGCAATAGGACCTCTCCTGGGTAACCGGCCCGGGCCTTCTGGCCGCACGTTCACCGGGCACGGACACCCCTTCAGATCCTGGCCACAGAGCATTTGACAAAGTCCCCATACGGCCCCACAGCCCCCAGGCTTATCCTTCCTGGGAAACCACCAGGGGTGAGCAGCACCCTCTTTTTCTCCCATCACCACCCATCACCCACCTGCTGTGCTCCCGGAATCTCGGTGCTGTGAGGCGCCATCGGGCCGGCACCGACCCAGAGTGACCCGGCGCACAACGAAAGGACACGCTGAGCTGGCCTCACCACTGCAACCTCTGTGCTGTGGCCTCAGGTCCTGCTCTCCTGTTGAGGGCCTTCTTTCTCACTGCCCCCCCACCCCACCTGCCCCTCTCTTTACCCTTCTCAGGGTGGGCTCTCCTGACAATAAACTCCGATACCCCCGCCATCCATCCATCCTTGCTCTAAGGGGCACGCTGGCCGTCATGCTTCCGGGACACATGTGTGGGCATCCCGTGGCGCTTCCAGTGTTCAGGACGCTTCCACTGTGGTCCAAA
>PVJH01049177.1:0-10471 GCA_004026705.1 Nesogale talazaci
TAGCACCCCGGGAGCAGTGCCTTGAGACTTAGCCTCCTTGTCTGGGGCGGCTGATAAGCTTAAAATTCAATCTGAAATCAGTTCTGTTGGGGTAGCCTTACCTGCAAGCCCCTGCCCCACCAACCTTCTCGTCTGGTATTCCCAAGAAAGTCATTACGGTGGGACTTTTCCTGGGCCCTTGCCTCCAGAGTGGGCCCGAGGCCACCTGAATGGACCACCTTAAAGGGGGGTTGGGCCCAAATGGGAAGAAGGCTCCCTTGCGGAGGACAAGAGGAGGCTGACCTCTGGGCTCCACTTTGGCTTGCCCACTGGCTGGCCTCCCTTTTGACCCATGGTACAGCACGAGCTGACTTCTCTTTAGGGCGGGCCCCAGATGGTAACCCTTTACCTTGTTTCCTCTTCTCGTGGCCCTCATGGTGTGATTTTTTTAGATAGAGTGGAGGGGAGCCAGAAAGTGAGCATGGTGCAGGATGAAACTACAGACAAGCCCCCCAAACTCTGTAAAGCTGCACGAGAAACACTTGCCCCCTGTCCCTGTGCAGTCCTCATGGGAGGCTAGGGGGATCTCCCTGGTCAATCCTGATGGACACGCCAAGGTGGATGGCAAGGTGGCGGCTGACCGACTTGCCTTCCCAGGACCCTGGAGGTTTCAGCTCAGTGGCTGGCAGGGGGGAGGCTGGGCGGTGGCGGTGGCCGGCAGAAGTGAGGCCATAGCGAGCATTGGAAACAGCGGAGAGGCATCCCTCAGCCTGGGCAGGTTGTGTTTGTGGTCAGAGACTGCCTTTCCCATTCAACACAAGGATCATCTCTCTGTGCTGCCCCCAGTCTCCTTGTTGGACCCACCCCACCTCCCAGCCCTCCTCCCCACCCCTGGGCTCCCTCCCTCTGGAGGCTACAGGCAGGAAACCTGGAGAAAGAAGCCGGGACCCTACCTGTAGCTTCTACGGTCAGGGAAGCAGCCTGGCCTAGCTCCACCATCCACATACCACCACCAGTGTTCCACACACGCCCACCCCCACCTCCACCTCCACTACCACGGTCTGTACACATCACAGCCCGAGGCCCTCCATCTCATCTTTATTTGGCACCAGGGAGAAGGCTCTGACTCCCACCCCACAGCCCCAAACAAGCCCCTCTTTCAAACATCCCAGCGCAAAACCTCAGCCCCACCGGCAGGCACCTGGGGGTGCGAGGGTGAAGCACCACACAGCACCAGAAGTTTGGCGGTTCAAATGCTGGCTGCCCCCAGGGGTATTAACAGCCTGGGAACCCCCAGGACAGTTCCCCTGTTTCTTACAGGGGACCGGGAGGTGGTGGTGACTGGAAGGGAAGGAAGACCCATTTGGGAAGGGTCCCAGAACCTCCTGTTTGAGGACCCTTTATGAAAGGCACCTTCCTTTGCGGGAAGGCCCCGGCCCCCCCCCCCAAACCCAGGCGTGGCCCCCAGCACTTTGGGCCCTCAGCCTTCCTGGGGGCAGTGAGGGAGGGTGGGCGCCTTGTAACCACCCCCTTCCCCAGGACCCAGCCGGTGCTGGGGAAGAGGGTCACCCATCACCGGTGGGAGGAGCTGCCACAACAGGGAGGGGGTAGAGGCAATGGCAACAAGGTGTGGGTTAAAGAACTGAGTGCCCGCAGTGTCCAGTGACGTGGGAGCGGCTGGCGATGCCCCCTCCAGCCCCCAGGCTGGCTTTCTAACTCCCGCACTCCACCAGGAGTTTGGGGCTGGAGACGCAAGGACTCAAGGTCTGAACGGGGAGTTTCCCACGGCCTTCTAGGAAGACCCGTGCTGGCTGCCCCGGGGTGGGGGTGGCCGGTGGGACGCTCCTCCGAGACAGGCCCCAGCTGCCCCCGTCCTTCAGAGCTCCTCATGGACCCGCTCGCGGTCCTCGTCCGACTTCAGCTTGAGCTCCTCTGCGGTGATCTTGCCGTCCAGGTTCCGGTCCTGGTTCTGGAACATGTCCCCGATGGTTTTCTCGGGGTCCTGCCCGGGCATGAGGCGCCCCTTGCCCTCTTTCACTTGAGCCTGGATGAAGGCGGTGAACTGGGGGGAGGGCAGGAGAAGGGGGAAGGCAGGGCATGAGGAGGGCCCCCGCTCGATTAGGACTCACAGGCGGAGCTGGGGCTCGGGTCCTGGGTGGAGGTGGGGGCGGCAGCGGTGCACAGATGTCCAAGGACAGGACACTACAGCACTAGGCCTGGGCAGAGGGCAGGGGCAGGCACGTGTGACTGCTCCAGGGCCCCAAGCCAGTTGGCCTCGTGGCAGCGGAACATGTGGGCACAAAAGACCTCACCCACCTCCTCGGGGGGCACCTCTCCATCCTTGTTGAGATCCATGTCTTCAAACAGGTTGGCCGGCGGGTCCGCGTGCCACACAAACAGATAGCCTTCAGGGACGCCCTCCTCCCGGGACACCAGCTCCACCTCAAACAGCAGCACCGCGCTGCCAGGGACCCCCCGGGCTGCGGGAGACACAGAACAGAGAAAGAAGTGGTCCCTGCCTGGCAGTCAAGTTCCCTGGGGGCTGGAGCAGCACGGGGTGCCGGTGTTCACAGACCAGGCTGCAGGGCGCCCTCCCGTCAACCCCAAGGCCCGAGACCTGTGCCCCCTCGGACCTGTCTCGGCGCGCTCACCTCCGTTCTCCCCGTGTGCCAGGTGTGGAGGTACCACCAGCCGCCGCCTCTCTCCCACACACATGCCCTGCAGGCCCGTGTCCAGGCCCGTGATCACCTTGTTCGCCCCCAGCGTCGCCTCCTGGGGGGCTCCGTAGTCGTGGCTGTGGAGAAAGCAGGACCAGGTCAGTGCCAGCCTGTCCCCTGTCAGCTCAGACTCCTTTCTGCCCACTCGCCACCCCTCCCCCAGGAGCAAGCCCCCCTCCCTGTGAGTGCCACGCACGCATGCACACACATGCATGCCAGTGGCCTTTTGCCCCTGCCCACTGTCGGTCTCAGGCTTGTCCAAGCAAAACAGGGCCCAAGGCCTCCTTTCCCCATGGAGGAAAGGACTCAGCTTCTGCACTGCCTCCTGCCTCCTGTCTCCGGGCTCCCTCGCTCAGATGGGGAAGCAGGAACCTGGAGGCTCCACCAGAGAGCTGGGGGCTGGCAGGGGCAGCAGGAGGTGCCCCCCCACCCTCACCCACCGGCCCCTGCCTGGCCCTGCCCCAGACCCACGAGGAGAAGAGCATGGTCCCGTCCAGCAGGGAGCAGTTGTAGTGATATCGCACAAAGTCCCCCAGTTTGGACGTCTCGGTGCAGCCCTCAGGGGCCGGGGATAGGGTCTGGATTTCCACCGGGTCCGCAGGGTTGTGGAAGTCGATGACGTGGACGTCGAAGATCAGCACAGCGGAGCCGGGGATCTTGTCTCCTGGGCCCAGGACGAGGGACAGGTCAGCTCGGGCCTCTCGGAAGGGCTGCCCAGGCTAGGAGCGCTCCCCGCCCGAGGTGGGATGTTTGTTCGGGGTCTAATCTATTCGGTGGGGTCTAATCTATTCGGTGGAGGACAGGGGGCATTCCCCTTGAGAACCCTTCCTACACTGTTCCTGTCAACCCCCCGGAACTGCTGACCGAGTGGGCGAGTCCCATGTCATAGGCCAGGAAAGGAGGCCCCGAGCCCAGCTGCTGTTTGACCCAGGCCCCCGGCTGCCTGTGCCGTGCGGCCCCATCTGCTCATCAGTCCAGAACCATCCAGACCTGACCCAGGCATCAGCTGCCCTCCTCAGAGTCCTCTGTCCTCAGATGACGTTGATGCTCAGCGGCCCACTGGGACCACCCAGCACTGCTCCCTGGGCTTCTGAGAGGGAGCCTGCATGGGGAGAGTCAGCCTCCTGTTTCCTAAGGAGAAGCTGACGGGTCGGAACCGCTGACCTGGCCCTTAGCAGCCCCCTGTAGGAGGGGAGGACGGGGCACAGGAAGGGCTGCCCCAGGGACCATGGAGAATGTACCTGCTCTCAGGAGGGAGAGGCAGTGCAGGGGGCGGGTGGTCTGGTGGGGGCAGGTGGTGAGCAGTGCCGGGCAGTGGTGGAGCACCTACCTGTCCCATTCTCCCCATAGGCGAGGTGCGGGGGGATGGTGATCCTGCGGCGCTCCCCCATGCAGGCCCCCTGCAGCCCCTGGTCCATCCCGGAGATGATGTAGCCCTGCCCCACATAGGTGTTGTAGGTGTGGTTGCGGGAGTAGCTGCGGGACAAGGGGCCCAGGGTCCGAGAAGGGTCAGAGGGGGCCCCGGAAGGGCTGGCTGGGGTGACCCCAACCTCCCCAACCTAATCAGGGGCCACAGAGTCAAGTTCAACTCCCGGCAACCCCAGGTGTGCACAGGAGATCTGGGCTTCAGTGGGGCTCTCTAAAGCCATGGCTCCGGCTGGGGATGGCCAGGCCTTTCTTCCACAGCACCTCAGGGCGGGGGCTTACCAACAGCCAGCCCCTCCAGTCAGTAGTCAAGAGGTTGACTGTTGGCACCAACTCCTGGCAGTGCCCTCCTCCCGGCCTTGCCTCCTGCCCACCCCTCCTGACCTGGAATCAAAGAGGGTGCCGTCCATCAGCGAGCCATTGTAGTGATAACGCATGAAGTCCCCGACCGCGGCTCTCCGCACACAGCCCGGGGGCTGCTCCAGCGTCTCCAGCTGGACCGTGTCCTTGGGGTTGTGGACATCAACCAGCAGGACGTGGAAGACCAGCGAGGCCTGTGACGGGATCACCGTTCCTAGGGGAGGGACGGGGCTTACAGGCAAGCAGGGAGCGAGGCAAAGTGGGCTCCCTCTCCACTCAGGGAGGTCCCTGCAGGCCTGAGGCCCCTGTTCTCTGGAGCCCTTTCCTTCCCTCCAGGCCTCTGCGGCCTGCTTCTTGCTCCCCAAGTGAGGCCTGAGATGAGGTCCTTTCCTTGGGGCTGCTGCCGGCCCCCAGGGAACCCTTGTGAGACTCGGGGAGGCTCAATGTCCCTCCTACCTGCCGCTTGTCTGGGTGCCCTTGTGTAGTGCACAACCTGGACGACGGGCAGTGGCAGCCCTGTGGTTGCCTGGTTCCCTCCTCTGGCCCTGCCCACCCTCACCGTAGCCTTTTTCGCCATAGGCCAGGAACGGGGGGATGATGATCTTCCTTCTCTCTCCAGGGCACATGCTGAGCAGCCCCTGGTCCATGCCCTTGATCAGCCACCCGGAGCCCACGTAGGTGTCGTAGGTGCCGCCCCTGCTGTAGCTGTGGAGGAGGAGGCGAGGCTGCCGCTGCTGGGGGCAGGACGGGCACCCAGGCTCCGAGCACCCTCCCGCGGCCCCCGCCCTCACCTGGCGTCGAAGGCGGTGCCATCCAGCAGCGTGCCGTTGTAGTGGTAGCGCACAAAGTCGCCGTCCTGGACCATGCGGGGGCAGTGGGGCGGGCGCAGCAAGGTGCTCACCTGCACCGTGTCCGCCTTGTTCCACACGTCCAGCAGGACCACGTCGAAGTAGAGGGTGGCGTCCGGAGGGATCAGGCCCGCTGTGGGGGCAGGCGGGGTCACACCCGGGGTCACAGAGCCCTGCTTTGCCTCCCCGCCCACCGGGCAATGCACCCAAATCCACCCTGCTGCTTGCGAGGCAGTTTGGACCCACGGCAACCCCCCGGGTCACAGGGAACGGCCTCAGGGGGCCCTAAGGCAAGCAGGACACCAGGCCTTTCTTCTGCTGGGTCGTGGGGTTGGGGGGGGTGTTGAACTGCTAACAGTTAAGTCAGCAGCCGATCACAAAACGCTGGTGCCACCCCCCAGGAAAAGTCAAAAGTCACACTCACTGCTATCAAGTCAGTACTGACCCATAACCTCGCTGCCGGGCTGAGCAGAACCAGCAGGGTCTCTGGGGACCTCACCTTGCCATGTGCGTGGGTAACAGCCCAGTGCATCACCCGCTGTACTACCAACACGCCCCTGCCACCCAACACAGCAAGGACCTCACTGCCCTCCAGTGCTTCTGACTCACAGCAACCCTGTCGGACAGGGCAGGCTGCCCCCGGGGGGCTCCCCGACAGTGACTCTTTATGGGAGTGCCGCGCCTCGTCTTTATCCCACAGAGCAGCGGGTGGTTTTGAACCGCTGACCTTCCCGTTAGCAGCCTGGCACATAACCACTACACTATGTCCCCCTCCACCTTCCTTGTGTCCCCCCATACTCTCCTTCTCCCCCTCCCACTGACGTGCAGTCCCTTCTGACTCTGGAAGGGCAGAGCGGAGCGGCCTCGGGGTCAGAGCTGCCCGTCCTCCCTGGAGCAGACCTCCTCTTTCTCCCACGGGGCTGGTTTTGAACCGCCGACCAGGGCTCCTTGCCCCAAAGCAGGAGACTCAGACTCTGGTTCCAGACCTGCCACTATTCACAGGCTGCCCATTGCCTTGGGCAAGTCACTCCCCTCCTCTGAGTTCCTGCCTGCTGACTGGTCTCCTCCACCCACGCCCTGCCAGCCCCCAGCCCTGCTCACCCACGCCGATGCTGCCATAGCCCAGGTGGGGGGGCACGACGAGTCGCCTCCGCTCGTTGACGCACATGCCCAGGAGGCCTCGGTCCATGCCGGTGATGAGGCGCCCCACGCCCACCACGATGGCCACCAAGGTGCTTCTGTCATAGCTGGAGGGAGGGGGGAGAGGCTCCAGTCAGGGCAAGTGTGCAGTTGGCACCCAGTTCCCTCTGCCCAAGGTCCCTTTATGCCCAGGGCTTACACACACACACACACACACACACACACACACACACACACACACACACACCCTCCTACCAGGTGTGCGCCCACAGGCTCCTGCTCTCTTTGCACATGCAGGAAACACTAACATCTCATAAGTGACTCACGGCTGCTTCACTATGGTCAATTGGCCTATGGTCCAGTGAACACCAGAGCCCGGGTTTTTCCAGGCACTGGTTGATAGGGAGGAGAAGCAGGGAGGGCTAGCAGCAAGGGTGGGGGTGGGAGTTTTGTGGGGTTTTTTGGGGGGTTTTTTTAAAAAAATGTAAATGCCAAGGGCTGAGCCCCGGTGGCGTCGTGGTTGTGCGCGGGACTGCGGCCCACGGGGACGGAGGTTCAATTCCAGCAGTGGGGCTGGGCCTCCTACTCCCACCGCCGGAGAGCAGTGATGCCCCCCACCGCCCCCCCAAAAAAAGAAAAAAATGTAAATGCCCATTCTGAAATTGCTATCGTTATCTTTCTCATCCATCGTTCTGAAGTTTCTGCAGTGGAGGCAGGGTGGACGTTGTCTATTTTCATCAAAAGGAATCATGGGCCACACGTTTTTTTCCAAACGTCACACGGCAAGCACCCATGTCCAGCTAGGCTCCCAGAGTTCCAGCAGGATCATCCCCCAGGTCACCCCCTGATCGGATTCCAGAGGTCAGGGGTTCTGGCCGTGTGTCCTTGTGGCTCTCACTGCCATCAAGTCGATTTCAACTCAGAGAGCCTCCAGGTGCCAACTGCCTTTGTGTGCCCTCTGGGGCTGATCGGTGTGACGGGGAGCCTGGGTGGACGCCCGAGACCGGTGCACCCTTCTGTCTAGTCCACAGCAACCCAAGTGGACTTGCCAGAGGGGACCGGGAGCCTGAGTGGCCCAGAGGTCTGTCCATCAAACCCAAGGTTAGCAAAATGGGCAGCACTGGGCTGGCCAAGCTAAGATGGAGGGAGGGGGGGGGGGCCAGGCAGGCTGCCTGCAGGACCAGAAGGAGGCAATGAAACCTGCCAAAGACCCCAGCGTGGCATGTCCAATCGTGTGACACGTAGACAGATGGCCCCTGCACCCAGCTGGGCCCTGCCCTCCAGATCCATCGTACCATCATATTATAACGCCCTCCCTCTGCCCGCTCAGACTGCCGGTAGCGTCCACCCCCAAGGTCCTCCCTCCTCTGAAGTCACGAAGGTGTGGAAAACTGGACAGGAACCAGAAAAGGAGCAGAAGGAGTGAGGGGCTAGGAGGGAGGATTCCACACCTGAGGGTTTTCTTGCAATAGGCACCAAGGCCTTCCCCACAGCACTGCAGGCCAGAGCCCCCACCCCAACCACACCTTTCAACAAAGCCACTTCATGAAGATGATCAAGTATTCTGGGATGGGGTGAGGGGTGGGGAAAAAAAAACCCACCTTTGAGAGGTGGTTTGCCCTTAAGACAGGAGATTGTCTTTGGGCAGATAGGGTGCTGTGTTTGATGTTAGGGGGTCAAGGCGTGGAAGCATGCAGAGCTGAAAGAGGGAAGGGGGGCTGTTCTCGGGGGCCCAAGAGAGAATGCCCAGGGGCTCAGGGAAGGGAAGGGGTGAGTCCGGGGGACGTAGCCATTACCTGGAATCGAATTTCTTGCCGTCTTCAAAAGTGCCATTGTAGTGGTACCGCACGAAGTCCCCCATCTGCACCTCGCGGGGACAGGCCCTGGGGATGTGGTACCGCTCAATGACCACGTCTTCCAGGGGACTCCCGGCAGGGCTGGCGCGGCCCAGCCCCCTCCCCACGTTGTGCAGCAGCAGCAGTAACTGCAACAGGGGGAGCCGGCGGCGGAGGCTGTGACTGCGGGGGCCCTCGGGGAACATGGTGTCTGGAAGTGGCGACCAGCGAGCGAGCGAGGAGCCGCGGCCGCGGCCAGCCTCCTTCCCCTGGCCTTCAAGCGCTAGCTCCCCCCCTTCCTGCCGGTCCTCCCTCCCACCCCACCCTAGCCGGTCCACGTGGAATGGGGGCTGGGAACACTGAGCTGGCGGTGGGGAAAGGAGGGGGGTGGCAAGGGGAGGGGGGGAGAAGGGCCCAGAGTCCGAGATGTGCCCCCCAAAGGAATCTGGTCTCCTTCCCCACCCCCACCCGCGGCTTAGCGACCCGAGGCCGGCGCCGGAGGGAGGTTCGAGGAAGATGCGAAGTTGGAGCTAACTCCGGAAAAAAGTTACAAAGCAAAGCAGACCCAAAAAACAACTCAAAACGTTCAGTGTCTCTTCGCGGAACCCCCCGGGTCCTAGAGCCGGACTGAAGTCTCCCTGGCTTCGTTTCCTGACACCCCCAAATCTAGACCTCCCCAGATGGTCGGAATCAAAGAGACTGAGCCCAGGAGGGTGTGTGTGTGTGTATGGGGGGGGGGGCAGTGTCCCCCCCGCCCGCCTTGTTTCCCTCCAGGCAAGGCTTACGGGGAAGAGCAGCTTGGGGGGCTGGAGACACAGTGATAAGGGGGGGTGGACTGGGGGTGCGGGGTCCCCGAGGGTCAGCTGCTCCCTGACCTGGGCCTGGTGCACACTGAGGGGCCATCTTTATGCTGGAGGGCTGCAGGTGGGGCGCGTGCTGTGAGGGGTGGCCGGGTGGCTTGGGGAGGCTGCGAAGGAAGACGGGGTAGCTCTGTGGGAGGGGTTTTCGGGGCGCACCATCCCGGGCGTGAAACGTCCTCCCTAGCCACGCTCCCACCCACCCACCTTGGGCCCTCTCTCCGAGGGCCCAAGACACCCGGGCGCAGGTGAGGAACAAGCCCCCGTCGGGGGTCCCAGGCCACCAGTGGGCCCTCTGGAGAAGAAGCCGCTCTCCGCCCCTCGGGGGTGGGGGGCCGGGGAGGACGTGGCCCAGCCGACGGCGCGCCCCCCCACCAGGCCGGCCCCTGGCGGCGGCGGCGCTAAGACCCAGCGGGCGCCGGCCCTGCGCGGCCCGTCGGGCGGGCGCAGCTGGGCCCCGGGGAGCCCGCGGCGCGCGGCGGGGGCATGGGGTGGGCGGCGTGCGGGCTGCTGTGGCTGCTGCTGGGCAGCGCGGGCGCGCAGTACGAGAAGTACAGCTTCCGAGGCTTCCCGCCCGAGGACCTGATGCCGCTGGCCGCCGCCTACGGGCACGCGCTGGAGCAGTACGAGGGCGAGGGCTGGCGCGAGAGCGCGCGCTACCTGGAGGCTGCGCTGCGGCTGCACCGGCTGCTGCGGGACAGCGAGGCCTTCTGCCACGCCGACTGCCGCGGCCCCGCGCCCGCCGGCCCCGCGCAGCCCGCGCCCGGCCCGCCGTGGGCGCGCGAGCTGCGCCTCTTCGGCCACGTCCTGGAGCGCGCGGCCTGCCTGCGGCGCTGCAAGCGGACGCTGCCCGCCTTCCAGGTGCCCTACCCGCCGCCGCAGCTGCTGCGCGACTTCCAGAGCCGCCTGCCCTACCAGTACCTGCACTACGCGCTCTTCAAGGTGGGCGCCCCCCACCCCCACCCCGGGCGGGTGCGGGGGTCCCGGGGCGCGCCCCCCGCCCCCGTGCGGGCCCCTCCCCGTCCTGCGGCCTGACCTGATCGCCCACCGCCGCCCCCTGTCCATCCCCCTGTCCCCCTAGGCTAACCGGCTGGAGAAGGCGGTGTCGGCGGCCTACACCTTCCTCCAGCGGAACCCCAAGCACGAGCTCACCACCAAATATCTCAACTATTACCGGGGGCTGCTGGACGCCCAGGACGAGCCGCTCACCGACCTGGAGGCCCAGCCCTACGAGGTGGCCCACGCGCCCTCCGGCCCGCCACCCCCCACCTTGTAGAAGAGATGGGCGCGGGGCGGGCGGGGTGGGGGGG
>PVJH01049178.1:0-10442 GCA_004026705.1 Nesogale talazaci
GTTATCAGAGGAACCATGCCTTAGAGAAGGACATCCTGTTGGGAGAGTGTCAGCAAAATAGAGGAAAAGGCTCAAATAGATGCACAGTCATAGTGACCACAACATATCCTCAGATATAGGAGCAAGTGAGGGTGGTTCAAGACTTTGTGGTCAATGTCTTTGCTATGTTGTACACAGAGTCATTACGAGTAAAACTGACTCAAAATCACCCAACATCTCTGATGGAATGAGGTAGAGAAAATAGAGATTAATTCTCATTAGCCAAGTATAAATAACTAAAATAATAATATCTCACATGGTTTTATATTGAGAAAGATTTCAAATTATTTAATATTTAAAATTCAATTAATAAACCATACCTTACTAAGTTCAACTATGTGGTTAAGAAACAATCAGGAAAAACAAAGTGCAATAAATAAGGAATAAATACTATAAACAAATAAGATGATATACAAATCCACTCTCCCTGGTGGCATGGTGGATTTTACATTGGAATGTTAAGTGCAAGATCAATAGTACAAAATGACCCGCCACTCCATAGGAGAAAGATGAATCTCTAAAAAGACGTACCAGGATTGTAAATTATGTAATCAAAATCCAAAGGTGGGAACAGATCAAAGCTTAAGTTGTGTGATCCTGGTGTGCAGAAGGCTGTGCATAACAGTGGCAGAACAAAACACATTTTCAGGATCTGCACATGGACTAAGTCTCCTGTGATTTTCATCTAAAATGTTAAAGAATCATACTTCCTTAATAATTTTTACAGATTTTTATTTAAAATTACTTTAAATAATGTTTCATATTAAAAATAAATATAACATTGATATAATGTTGTTGACTAATACCTATTTCATAATAAAATTTGCCAATTTCTCAATTTAAAAAAAAAAGAGTTACCAAAAAAAAAAGTTACCATGTCTGAAACCCTAAGGAGCAGTTCCTCCTCTGTCTTCACCGGTCACTGTGAGTCTGAACTCAGTTGGTTAAAGCAGTCGTTCTGTTACACTCAGCCTGTGGTTGGTGTCACTCTCCGTTGATGGTAACTGGGACTCAGAAAAGTCCCTCCTCAGTCCCATAACCAATCAAGACATTGCAGAGGGAACTGTAGAATCTGCCACACCATCTTTTAGAACTTGAGGATCCAGTTTTACAGAACCATCTCTTTGTCCATCCCTTTTTTGGGTGATTTCAGTGGAAGAAGGTCTTGGACTTGCCCCCCATTGCCTCCTCCATCTTCATTTCAGAATTGAGTTACCTTGTCGAGCAGAGTCCAGGGAACTCATCAAATATGCAACAGGAAAGCCACCTTCCCTTCGCTCTGACACTGCATGTCCTCACCTGCTCAGAGCCACCACTTTGGGGGTAAGAACTGTCTTCTAGGCCCAGTTCTCTTGTCCACAGTGATCAGGAACTGGACTCAGAAGCCAACTCTTCCTTCTCTTCTTCTGGAGAGCACTGTATAAGGGGCAAGACCATCATCTGGGACCAGCCATGGCCAAAGCAAATCCTGCCACCTCCCCAGGCTCTACCATCACTAAGTTTTTTAAATCCCTCACACCGCCCTGAGAAATGTTTCTTACAGATTTTGTTTGACTTTACTCCATACTCAATGCTAACAGAACCAGGAGACAATAGATCAAAATACTTATTACATTAGAAAAATCTTCTACATAAGACCTCCTAAGCGTTTTGAAGAGCAAGGATCTCACTTTAAGGACTAAGGCGCACCTGACACACACACCCCATAGAAAATATTGCTAAACCAGCATTCTATTGAAGTTCAAGTACACTTGATAATTCTTCAACACAACCTGTGAGTGTCATTCATGGTGAAGTTAACTTGCACATTCCACAAAGATGTGGCTGGTCTGTGGGGAGTTTTGGGGATAATTGAAGCAAAAGAAACCCACTTAGCCTCAGGTGCAGTGGACAGGATAATGACTGATTGCTCATTGAAATTCATGGATAACCACTCACAAAGCAAGGGTTGACCTAGAGCAGGGATCCAATTCAATCATTCTACCAGGACTCCATATCTGAATCTTGTAGCTAGGTTGACTTTTCTCAACCTATCTACCAATAGCTTTTCATTTCAGCTTTATTGATCAGGAAATCATGCATCCTCAGTACAAATGTTATTGGTGATAATGTCACTGTCATTGAGTTGGTTACAATCGTAGTGTCTCCATGCACAATAGAATGAAACCCCGTCCTGTCCTGTGCTATCCTCACAGTCTTTCCTGTGTTTGACCTTGTTACTGCCATCAGGGTGACAAGGTATCTAACTGAATCTGTACATTACAAAGTGGGCTGTGTTTTTTCTGTGTGCATTTATCTCCTTGGTGTTAGAGTCTCCCTGTAGGTTTCTCAGAATAGCTCATTATTAATGGGAGTCTATTATTTGCCATCACTGACTAGGTCCCCTGTCCCGAGTCCTTCTGCCCAATGCAGAGTTGCAAGAGCTTCCTATGGATGGTGAAAACACTCACAGATCCTCTCCCTAGCCTGTGCTGAATTCTCTACACACACCATCATCAGTTGGTATTACTGGAGGTGGATCAGCCAATACCTTCTGAAGGAGTCAGAATGACTGTTAACAATAGGTTTGGGTTGTAGAAAAAAAATGCACTCCATCTCTGAAAAACTGACCCTCAAACTCCAGAAGTGAGCCCACAAATACTTCTCTCATTAGTTCAATTCTATGACCAATGAAGACCAGACACTTTTACTGTCTGGGGTAGGGGAAGTGAGTGGGACCCAGACACAAACTACTGTGCAGGACTAGGGCAGGTCTATAGAGGAAACCTGGATGCACAACTCACAGGACAAGTGACTCCCCTATGTCAGAAATAAGCGATGGGCTATCACTTTGCAGTGAGTGGGTAGCTGGGTACTAAAAAGATAAAATGGGCATGCTTTTTGAACAACTTTATGTAAAAAAACATCAATCTCAAAGAAAGGAGTCATATCTTGGAAGACAATGATAAGGATAATAATGTCCATGAGCAAGAAACAAATAACCGAGCTCTCTGTCATCATGTTCATATGAGGATCGACCATTTGGGCATCCACACTGAGGAGGAAGGACACATTCTGAACTCTTATACTACACAGGTTATCTTTTATGTATAATAGTATTTATAAATTTAAAATGTCATTAAACATTGTAGCCTTTCACTAAAGCAGCAGTAATGCTTCTATACTCTAAGTATAAACAACCTTTATAAAAAACCTCCATTTTCCCCGATGTCGATACTCCTGGGAGGTCACTCTTTCTGAACAGAGGTTCGGGTGGCATGGAGGAGCCCAGGACCCAGGGCCCCATGATGTACAGTCCTTTCCCATGATGTGGGAGAACAAGCTGGATCTTGAGCCTGCATCAGCATTTCAGAGTTCTGTGGACAATGACAGAGGAAATAAACCATGCAGGAAATATGTCTAATATACCCTGCCTGAGTCTAGCTGCTCTTCCATGATGAATTAGACTTGTTTACTACTTTTTTTGCATAATGCTCAAAATTTCAAAGACTATGGAGGGTAATCTCAAAACTACATCCATACTAACAAGGAGGAAAAGAAAGGGCCTTTCAGTTTGGTCTTTGTTTTTTAATCCATCATTTTTCAATCTGGTCAGTTGAATACTTAAAAAAAATAACATTTAAATTCTTCTTTTGCTTCATTTTTTACTCCATTTCTCCATGAACTTAGTATAAAATAGAAGCTGTACATATATATATCTTTTTAAAAATCTATGTGCTACAGTGAGGATGCTTCTGTTTCATGGGTCACAGGTAGAATTCCCACACAGGTACTCCACTCCTCTCCATCTAAATGGAGGGCAACATGCAAACACAGCTCTCTCTGTGTGCCAATAAAACCTGTACTGCTCCTTTCCTGGTAGCTCTAAGCAGGAAGCCCCAGTACATAGACTTTCTGATATTTCCATTTTCAACTAACTCAGAGGACAAACCATGAATTTTGGACTGAGCTGGGTTTACATTTTGGGCATTCTACATGGTAATAATTGAGGTTGATTCTCTGTTGTTGTATGTAGAATTGTATGTGCATGTGTTTCAGGGGGCAGAGTGGTGATATTATCACAGTATCTCTGTGTTTACAGTTGCCCAGTGTGAGGTGAAGCTGGTGGAATCTGGAGGTGACCTGAGAAAGCCTGGATGTCCTCTGAGACTCTCCTGTGCAACTTCTGGATTCACCTTCAGTGACTATCATATTCATTGGATCCAGAAGTTTCCAGGACAGGGACTGGAGTGGTTTGGTTTTATTAGAAATGCAGCCAATGTTCAAACAACAGAGTATGTTTCATCTGTGAAAGACAGATTCAACATTTCAAGAGATAATGCCAAAAACATCACCTATTTGCTAATGAATGGACTGAAACAAGAGGACTCCACCATTTATGATTGTGCAAGAGACACAGTGAAGGATATTCAATGTAAGCACAGACACAAACCTCACTTATAGTGAAGGATGGGGTGACACGGGGTGTTCATGCTCCACTAGCACAAGGGAGAAATCTTGGAAGCAGGCATGTGTGTGGGGAGGTATTCCCTGCCAGGGGCTGTGGTTTTCCTCCCCCTTGAGCTGGAGAATTACTCAGCTGTACATTCAAGACCATAAGTAGTGTAGTTTGTGACATTTTATTCTTATTTCTTTGTGAAACATATTTTAATGGTTAATAAAGCTGGGATGACATAGAGGGAAAGGAAAGCAATAACCTAGAAGGTAGACAAGTGCTATCTTGAGTAAAGAGAGGGATAATATTCTACAAACTGGAAAAGAGGATAAAAAGCATGGTGGGACAGGGCAAAGTATTGGAGGGCTAAGCAAATTGTATAAGTTATTGAATACTAAAATTGAATCTTAATTAACAATAAAATGTTAATACACAAATGACTTGCTATGAGTTTGTTGGAGTGTCAAAGTGCAGATCTCAGTTTCACATTGAAAATTCATGCACATTTTCGTTCCTGTCATTACTTGCGATCCTCTGACACTACTCATCCTCCTCTTCCCTGCACTTTTCATTTTGAGTGGTGCAATATCAGCAAATCAAAGTCATATCTTTAAGGTTGATGCTACTTTGAGAAGGAAGTTATCTCTCAGACTCCTACTGAATGGCTTAAATCTTCTGGAACTAATCATAAAATATAGCAGCTATTCATATCTTTTTCGAGGTTAACTTTCTATTGGAGGGCCAACTTTTTCTTCTTCTGGCATGGAAGCGCTCCTGAAATTTGTACACCATGGATGGATGACTTGAAACATAAAATACTTAACTCAGAAGCAAAGTAAGCTAAAAAACAATGTGCAAATTATACATATATTCACTGCATTGATGAGCAGTAGGCCTGCTGGCTTCTTCATTTTGATTTTGGCTGCTAATAACATTTCAGAAGTCTAAAACCACCCAAAAAGGGATCTTCTAATGAGTAGCATGCATGGATACTGGGTGAGGCTCTATGTCAATGCCAATTAGAGTGGTCTCTGTGGGGGTTTTGTCAAGGCATAGATGACTTCTCATTTGTTGTGTATGGCCAGTACAAGTTTTCTACCTCATCTCACTGACTATGCCCCTTCCCCAAGAACATTGTTTATCAAAATCTCACTGATGCAGGAAGACTGGGATGTGGGCTAGAAACATGGGTCAAGAGTTGTTTACTCACCATGGAACCAGAATTTGCGAACACAAGGTGATGCTCCAAATTGGGTAGATGAAGATGTCAATGAACCAATTACAGAGTGAATAGTAAAAATTACTGTTTTATAAAAAAACAATTCCATTTGACTGTGAGGTTTAATTTTTATGTCAACAATACTTGAATATGATAAATTCAGGTAGATTCCCACTTCATATTAAAATAAACAAGCAACAAAAATCCAACAACCACACTTCAAAAACTAAACCCTGAATTTTGAGATCTCTATCTTTGAAGACCCATCACTTTGGATTATCCTTTTGAAGTAATCAAATCTTCATAAACTGGATATCTGGATAAGAATTTGGCATCAAATGTATAATTAACCCCCAAACCTCACAGGTTGTTGTCTTTAATGAATGTGGGTTCCTTCTATGTCCCAGGCTGTGTTGTGAAGCCCGGGACCAGTCATCTCTGCCCTGTGCTTAAGTAAAGGGTCTGTTTGTCACTGTCTTCTCAATCAATATCCATTACCCTGAGCACAGCTATGAAAACCTGATTTCTTTAGCAGGATATTCTGTGACAAAAGCTAGAGACAGTGAGGGGTCTCCTGTCATGACTGGAATAATGAGCATCCCATTTGTAGGATGAATCCTTGAACCCAGGAAGTTCTATCTGTTAGACGATGTACCTCATTGAGCCCCAGCACAGCTAAAGACCAGAGTATCTGGAATTTATTGTTGACATCTCCATTTGTTCTTGCAGCCTCTGTCTTTTGTACTTATGTCTGTCTGCTTCAGACCTAATACTGCACTGTTCTAAGGCCCAAGTTTTCCTGAGTTTTTGAGGTAAACGTGTTCATAAGACATATGACCAAGGAAACACCTTATCCCATCCCTATGAATACACCTGTGCCCGAAGGATGTTGTTCCACAACTCTCACTGGCCCTCCTGATGGCAGGCAAGTGAGGCTTCATCCAGGGCAGTATTTTCCTGGTTTGTTTATCATCAGGGTGGAGAAGAAGGGTGAAGCTCTCAATGTGTGATTGGCTCATTAGCCAATCACCAGACATTCTTTAAAGGATCACTTCCAAACTCACTTGATATAAGTTTAGATAATTCCCCAATCATATTAGCTCTGAGTACACCTGTAAATTCTACAACTTGTCCTGTGAACAAAGCCAGAGGACATATGATGTTTGAATTTACATATACAGAGCACATTCTGCATTATTAAATTATAGTCAATTCCTGAGTTCTGTTTGTTGAGTGATTTACATGCATGTTTCTAATCACAAGGTTGGCAATCCATATCAGCGTATCACTTATTTGGAGAAAGATGAAACTTCCTCCTCTTTGAAGGATGGATCATTGTTCAGGTAGCCCACGGGACTACTAAAAAGGAAAGAACAAAAAAGCTCCAGAAAATCTTATTTATTTAAATTTATTTATGCAGTCCAGGTGATTTGGGAACCCTTACTTCCCTCAAAATGATGGTAGTGAGGACACAAATATATATTGAACACTAGTAGCCAAAGAGGACATAGTTTATCTTGGCCTTCAAAATCTGTCTCCCTAAGTAACATGCCATGGAGTGCTTTATACACAGTGATGGATGGTGATGATGCTCTTGAGCAATCTAACATGAAGTAAGTGGTTTGTTTCCAGGTTTTTCTCTTTGTAGGAGTATATCCACATCCCATGTGAAATTGTTAGCAATTTCTGATCTTCAGCTAGAACTGCACTGGTTTATGTATTTAAATTCGAAGGAGAAATAGCAGTGGTTTGTCAAACTCTAACTGAACTGTAAATTTGAAACAACAAAAAAGGAAAGTACCTGAAGCCCAAGTGAGGTCCTGTGACCTGTTGCAGCATCAGGAGCACACATTTTGGACTGCAAACTAATCAACATGTAACTTGCATTGCATTAATTTGTAATAGAAGGTTAACTCTCTAATAAAATAGAAAATATGTAATACAATGTGAAATATCTTTCATATCTTATACATTTACTAATTGGCATATTTGTCAACATTTTAAACCACACCTACTTTTTTTTTCAGGACCTTGTGTTACCTTGGGGAATCTTCTGGCTCAGTTCTTGCTTGATCCAAGCAAAGTAAACCCTTTTCACTTTCATGCAGCCCCTGTATTTGCTTCTCAGTAAGAGTGGTGTTGGTAACATGTCACACATCTCCTTTTGCCAAGTGTGTTTTACAACTTATAGCGTCTCTGAGTTAAAATCATATCCATGGCAGTGAGTGTGGTGTTGGTGTTATCACAATGAAGAGGATGGTTTCAGACTGTTTCTTGTAGGTTTCTGAGAAGACTGGAAACTTCTCTACTTGATTCCTGGGGCTTCTAATATTCAGAGCACCTCATCGAGCTCCAAGTAAAATATCATATCTAGTGAAAAACATTGTACCGTAGACAGGGTTCTGTAGTATCCACAAACCTTGTCCATAAGTCATGGATTTCCTGCTGAGATTCTTCTTCCTTGTGGTCTCTTCTCTCCAGTGTTGAGATTTCAAAAACTGGTTGCCATAATGGGATTTTGCTTACTTGTCATCAGCGATCATTTTCCTGCTTCCTATTTGCCCAGTATTCAGGCTCAGGAGTGCTGAATCCTTCACGGAGCCTCTACCTCTGTTTCGCCATCTCTGGCGACTCTGTATGTATTTCTGGAGTTGGATCTACCAAAACCTGAAGAAGAGATTTGAGCAATTGTTATCACAACGTTACTGAAAAGTAACAGAAAACAATGACCCATCTCAGTTAAGTCTCTCAAGCTCCACAAGCAGTGGAGCACAAGCAGTGCTCCCTGCAGCTGAGCCCAATGACCCTGAGGACACAGCTGTCCATGACCATGTGAGGGGAACCGTGAGAGGACTCAGCACAGTCCCATGCACACACTTCCCTCCAATCATGGCATAGGTCTATAGGAATAACAACATGGGTTGTATGAAGCACAAGGGCAAGACTCCGGAGGTCAGGGCAATGCTGGAGCCATGGGAGAAAGGAACTTCTGTTAGCTTCTAGGGTTTCTGTTCCCTCCAAGTAACACCTCTTCCTTAATGTGTACTGTAAAAACTCACAGATATTGCAATGTTCATTCACTTGCAGATTTTATACATACACAACATTTCATATATATATATATGTGCTATTTGCATATTGACAGTTGTGCCATGTACTCAGTGAGTTTTATATCCTGAAAGGCTGTGTGGGACTGAATGATGATGGAAGCAAAAAAGAGCACACTGTGGGGCTCAATTAGAGAAGAGAACCTTGTGGGCCATTGGCAGCAACAAACAGCTGAATCATGTAGAAATAACACTCTGAAATTATTTACCTCACTTTCTATCTAAAACAACTAGAATATTAGTATGTTATAATATAGATTTGTAGGGGGAAATAGTAAATAAAGGAACTCACATCAGTAAAATGGCAGGAACAAAGTAAGGAAGCCAATGAGATGAAAACTACTGTTTTGGGAGATTCAGTCGAGAGATAAATCTTCAGATTTCCTGATCTTGAAAAAAGAAGGAGGACTCTCAGAAAAGAAAACAGAGAGGGAATCCCATTCATCATGCTTTCTGAACATATGTTATAGTGAACTTCGTGCCCACTATTTCAAAATATGTGGGAATTCATTGGAGTGCGAAGCAAATAAAAATAACTAACAATGTTCCCACACAAGAATCAGGTAGTGCTCCCTTCATTACCATCACGTGTACCACCTCATGACAAGTACAAAGGAGGACACACGTCATTGGTTATGCAATATAAAGTTTGAAAACTACTTTTGAAAAATGAGAATATGTAACATGTAAAGCCATGCTTAATAAGGAACATGTTGACTATCTCTGTGTTCCTTTGAGAGTGCTTGTGTTTCTGAGTCTGAGGGAGAATTCCTGCTCATGTTCTCACCCAAATGTCAGGGGACATGCAAATCCAGCTCTTTGCCTGCTGATAAACTGGTCACCGCACCTGATGTGAGAGATCTCAGAGGACAGTCTCATTCTCTGGGTTCTCTGCTGTTGCCTTTTGTGCCCAGGAGCGAGTCCACAGGACACATGATGAAATTTGGACCAAGCTTGGCTTTCATTTTGGGCATTTTACATGGTAATATTTTTAGACCCTGCTGTGTGTCTGCATAACTCGAGTGCATTTGTTTGTATGTGTGTCATCTAATCACAGTGCCTCTGTGTTTGCAGGTGTCCAGTGTGATGTGGAGTTGGTGGAGTCTGGGGGCGATCTGAAAAAACCTGGGGAGTCTCTGAGACTCTCCTGTGCAGCCTCTGGATTCACCTTCAGTAGCTATGGCATGCACTGGGTCCGCCAGGCTCACGGGAAGGTTCTGCAGTGGGTCACCTACATTAGTAATGGTGGTGGTACCATATACTACACTGACTCCGTGAAGGGCCGATTCACTATCTCCAGAGACAATTCCAAGAACACACTCTATCTTCAGATGAACAGCCTGAAAGCGGAGGACACGGCCACGTATTACTGTGCAAGACACACAGTGAGCAAAAGTCAGAGAGAACCCAGACACAAACCTCCCTGCCGGGAGGAGACTGGCGTCCAGGGGGCGCTCAGGACCCACAGAGCACAGGCTCAGCACAGGAGCAGGTGACGCTGGAGCTTCAAGGCTGGTTTCCTGTGGGGATCTCTGGAGTCTTCTGAATCTCACACTTTTCCCAGGGAGTCCCTCACTAACTTAAAAATAATAATTTTGTGCTCACTCTTGATACCTACTAATTCAGGAGTTTTATTTTAATA